>JAHZNG010002008.1:0-15739 GCA_027744375.1 Orchesellides sinensis | reverse complement strand
AATAGTAAAGTGTGGAATATTTATTACTTAATTAATTTACATTACAAAAATTGTGTTTTAAAAATTAAACTGTTCTACCAAGGATGACATGACAAATAACTCATGAAATAAAAAAATGTATATAATATTTTTTAAATTTACTCTATATGAGAGACTTCCCATACCAATTTAAATTACTTCGCATTTTGTCAGCCAGTTCTTGAAGATGATCAATAATCAGATGAGATTTGCAATATTTCTTATCTTTAAAGGATAAGTGACAGAAAGAACAAACAAGCACCACCTCATTTGGTAACGGCACCATGGACGCTTCTATCAGTGGTGCCACAGCGTTGTAAAAGTCCTTATCCAGCATTCCTTTGGACTGGCAATCTCTAAAGGCATCTGACAGATGATAAGTGACCACGTGAATTTTGAGGTTTGTATATAGACGAAAAGTGGACGCACAGTGGATGGTAAGGCTTCACACCTGTGTGCATTTTTGAATGATTTTTGAGCGTTTATGGGGTCTTGAATAACTTCGCACAGGTGGGGCATTTAAGATAATCTTCATCGTTCTTTTGTAGAATTCCAGATATGGACGAAACTGAAGTATCTAAGAAACCTCCACCTTATACAGATATAGATTGGGAGTAGTTTGGAGGTATTTCATATGAGGGAGTAGTTGATAAGTCTAGATCCGTAATTATTTTCCCGCCATTAGGAACTGGAAAGCTATGTTGATCCTGGCCTTCTCTCGGATAAGTGTAGTTAGAGACTTGCTCATAAGCCACTTCCGGTATAGAGCTCATCCCTTGGTCACGTCACGTGGTGTTTAATAGGATCTGTATAAATGAAAATACACCTGTCTGCAAAAGACTGGAAAATGTTCTTGTGGGCGTAACAACGTCCTCATGAAGATTTGTAATGAAAAAATCCGAATATTTGTATTTATTTCAAGTTAAGAGATATTACAGTATTATGCAACATAATATATCTTTAAACTTTAATATTCAATGTAGTTATCTTCGCCAGTTTCCATTAGCATCCTGTCAATGGTAGTGGTATCCTGAATCCATTTGATATACTGGGATACTTCGGTGTACAATCCGGGTAAGCCTGGTCGAGCACATCCCTGTGTTGATTTGGCATGTTAAAAATGATTTTTAATCTAATAATATTTCAGGTTAAAACAAAAGTATTAGGAAAGTACCTCTCCCCAGGAAACTACTCCAGCTATATATCCTCCATTCACAGCAACAAGTGGACCTCCACTGTCCCCTACATAAATCTCTAATTAAATTAAATGGAACTGTATCTAATCAGCTTAGAACCAATTTACCTTGACATGTATCCCTTCCACCTCGCTCAAAATCCCCAGCACAAATGAAGGTTGACTCAATTGTTTGATTTACTGTTTCATACGCCTTGCGACAAGTCTCAAAGTCAACAATTGGCAGTTGCACATGCAAAAGATGATCCGAATACGACCTTAAGCCCTCTCCCACATCACCCCACCCACTGGCAATCACCTCACCCGTGGTCCTTTGACCTGCCTTGGGAAGCTTGATCGGATTCACATGCCGGTTCAACTGGAAAGGTGTGTCTGGAACAAGTATGGCTATGTCATTCTCATTTGTGGCTGGGTCAAACTCCTCATGTGTATTTATTATAGACACGCGACGCTTTTGTTCATTGCCGATTGAATCACTTCGTGTGTGCTCCCCTGCTACCAACGTAATTTCTTCGGGTTTAAGAGGAACACTGTTATCAAATAGACAGTGGGACGCTGTAAGGACAAACTGTGTCTTTTGCACAATGATAAGTGATCCCCCACAGAAAGTAGATCTGTTTTGGAGTTCCAGCAAGATTTGGTATGGCAGTTGACCATGCTCCGCTTTCTTACCTCCGACTATTCCCTCAGGTGCAATTAACCCGGGTATCACCGCTCGGTTCCATCTCGCCCAATCTCCGGGCGAACGGTAATTTGCAGACACAAAGCTCCCCTTGATTAATATTACTAGCAAAATTGCTTTCATGTTAACAGTATTAGTTTAAGCGTATTTCAAGTCAGAGAGAGAAATGGCAACAATTTCATTTCTGAGCAAAATTTTACGAATAAAAACTAAAGTGACCGATTTATTAAATCCTTGATCCAATTTGCATATAAATAAACTTCTAACTAAATTATAACTTAACTGAAGCGGATATCGGTGGTCGCCCTGAAATATATAAGCTTCTTAAAGAGTACAAATCATATGTGAATAACTAATTCGTATCAATATATACTTAGAGGATAATTAAGCTAGAAGTAGTGTAAATTGTGGTAATATTTTAGCTAGTGAGCTAAAGACAAATCGCCGTATGTAAATTAGCTGCAGACTACTATTTGCTCACAGCCAAACAGAAACCGGAAGTTCTTTACTTGTAATTTCTATGTAAGAATGAGTGACACTGTAATATTCACACAAAAATCGAGCATATTCAGTGGAAACATTAGCTGCAGGCTACTATTTGCTCACAGCCAAACAGAAACCGGAAGTTCTTTACTTGTAATTTCTATGTAAGAATGAGTGACACTGTAATATTCACACAAAAATCGAGCATATTCAGTGGAAACAGCTCATCAACAAAATTGGTTGACCCAAACATAATTTTAAAACTGGCCATGACTTCACAAGCCTTTTGTGAATTCTTCTCGGTATCGGTTGTAAATTTTGTCTTGTGAACATTTCATTGGTAGATGTAAATTCCGCGTGCACCCTTGCAATTGTGCCGTAAATGATAAGAATAACAACCACAGAATTTACAACTGTCCAAACAAGATACACTAAAATGACAAGCTTTAGCTTACTACCAAGAATGATGGCGGTGTAAAGGCAAATCACAATCCAAATCTGACTTTGCACTAGTAGTACTACTATCATGTATTTTTGATGAATTCCGTTAAAAAATGTGACGAGAAGTTGAATTTGCCGAAATAAAACATGACTGGTTTGTATACATTGAAGTTTCTTTACATTTCTATAAAATATTTATAAAACTTTAAATTAATTAACTCTTTTAAAAAGCTGCTTTAGATTATAATTATTTTACTTACCTTTGAAGCAGAAGTAAATAGGAGCAGTAGCAATGACAATGAATAAACGAGAAAAAACATATTTCCAAGAGTGAATTCAAAAACAAATATGTAAATCCGTGCCAGCCAGAAATAAAATTTATAGCAATTTTCTTAGCCAATTCAAATCCTTCACTTTGTAAACTACCCGACACTTTCTCTTGACCACGGTGTAAATTGCAATCAGTCAACATCCAATATCCAGGCATGTGAGGTACGCAAGGGTGAAACCAAGCTTTTAAATACCGCACCGGAAGTATAAATAATACCACGGAATAAATCAACAATATTACAACCAATCGGTTTTTTCTTCCAGTTTTTCCCTCTGGTTTCCATTGTTTAACTAAAAGAACAAGTGTAAACAATTTAAATTAACATACCTACTACCTGGACACACCTGAGAATATAATTAGAACAAAAAAAACTTTTTTTTTACCGTTGTACTTTCTCTCAAATGTAAGCATACAATTGAAAAGTTCCACAAGGTCACTTCGTTTTCTCACATATTCTTTATTGTTGTAAGTATGCGTCATATAGCTGGTCACGCTGAGAAGGCTATAAAGCAAGGTAGGTAGCGGAAACTCTTTGGTTATAAAGATAAGAATTGGAGAATGATCACTAAAACCATTGGCAGTAGGGTATTTAGCTGCCACTTGTATATTTGAAACTGTACAGGGCTGCATAGTACCAGTCTCTTATTTTTGTAATCCCAGTCAAAGTGAGTTTTACCCGGAGGAACCGGAGGAGGTATAGATAATGAATGAGTACTTCGAGATGACCTTCACTTACCAACATTTTAACGTACTAAAATAAAGATCGAGAATATAATACAAAAAATTGACTTTGGCCTTATTTCTGATATATTTGGAATTTATCTGTTTCGAAGGTAAAATATTGAATGTGAAGAAATACAGTAATAGTAGAGGCAGGGATTTATTCAATGAACTCTTATTCCTTAAAACAAATGAAAAGCTTTATATAATCGTTATAGCGATTTAGAAGCTTGAAAATATTCTATTGAGCAACAAAACTTGGTTTAAAAGGATATTGATGATAAAAAGTGGATAAGTCCTTGTTTCAGTTCGCCGTTCCTTAATTTCAATCAAAATGGACTGATAAAGTTGCCCGTTCTTAAAAGTTATCTTGCCAGTCTAAAGGAAGGAATGTTAATTATTGATTAGCTCAGCTGAATAATAAGACTATGCCAATCTAAGTTACAGCACAGACAGGGGACCTAAATCAGTTTCACGCATACGGAGCATAATTCAGGCTCATTGAATTTATAATTTTGGCCTGTCGCTGGCTTCGATTTGACACGCTAAAGTTAGATTTAAATTATAGGTGTATCAATCTGATGAAAAAATAATTTATTTGTGTTTGTTCCGTGCTGTTTCGCTGGCTATCTTCAGATAACATAGTGCATTTTACATGTACAACTTGAAAGCTTACCATGTACTTTTCATTTTAAACAAATAATTAATTCTACTTTCACCACGCATCCATTGGAAGTTTTGGAATCGCATGTAATTCAACAATACAGGAATGCTGTCAAAATAAAGTATTTAAAATGCCACCAACTGCTACCGCAGCATTTTTAAATAAATCCATCTGTCATATGTAATCTACAAGTACATTAGCGAAATTCGATGAAACATCGATATTTTCTGTGGAAATAGCTTATTTATAAAGTTATTGGAACCAATCGTGATTTTAAAGACTGCTCATGTTGTACCAAACTTCTTAAATTCTATATTTTTGGAAATCCCATTAAAAATTAGACGGGAGCTTGAATTTGTGGATAAACGGCGTAAATAGTACGGATCTGCCTGTTTTACATTTCTAAAATACTTAGCAATTATGCACGAGTAGTTCTCTAAATATTTCAATACCTTTGAGGCAAACGGAGGTGTAATTTCGATTTCGATAGTGATAATCAGAGCATAAGAATTAAATACAATACTTAAGTAGACTTGTAATTAAATACGTATTTAATTACTTTTTTGTATTTAGTATTTGATAATTAAAACTTAAAGAATTCAAAGTAATTACAATTGGTATTTACTTGAAAGTCAGGCAAGGAAAAAGTATTTGTATTTCGTATTTGAGAAAAATATTTGTATGAAAAGTATTTAATTAAATATTATATAATTAAATACTTTCCCCTTCAAAATGCAGCTAATACATATACGCTCTATGTCTATATTTTATATGGGGTGTAGCGGGTAACTGAATTTACTGCTTTACCTTGCATGAAACCACTTAATTAATGCAATTTGACAGGTTTAAGCTGCACAAAAGGCTTATTAGTGAGTCATTATTGCCTAAAATCTCTAATTTTCCAATTTGTAGTTTATTTCCCATTTATTGTATTAAAAAATCCGAATCAAATTTTAAAATTCTTTGTTTTGTTTTTGGATTTTGAATTTGTAATTGATATTTGAAACATTCTAACGCAGACCAAAAGTAATTAAGTAAGTATTTGGTAAATTTATGTACTTGAGTATTTGTATTTAGTAATTGGGGAAACGTTGGTTCTGCACCTCTGGTGATAAAGTACACAAAAGGAGTAGAACATTTGCAAGACTGAGTTCATGGATAAAAGCGAGAATCCACACCACTGAAATATAAAATTTAACTCTTAAGGTACCAGGCTTTTCTAAATATACGCCGAGGTCCAGGCTGTGTGACAAAATGCACAGGCAATCTTGCTTTTATTTTACGCTTATGCGTCCGGAGACGAGCATAACATAATCATATAAAAGCTCGTGAAGTTGGTCCGGAAGAACAGTTTTAGGACCTGCAGGGTAAATTTAGTCACGAACGGCAGTTTTAAAACCGAAAGGGTAAATTTGGTCACAAAGAGCAGTTTTAGGAGCTAAAGGGTAAATTTGGTCACAAAGGGCAGCTTTACAACCTGTAGGGTAAATTTGGTCACAAGGCTTTGCTTGTATTTTTCAATATACATAATATGGAATTAATTAACTTCAATTTTTACGAATTTCATAAGTAAGTTGCAGGGCTCTTTAGAAGAAATTACTGACCAACACTATTACAATTACTGCCGCTTTAAACTACTTTTTTAAGTGACACAGACCACTATTTTTTGAGTGCGGCTGTACCATGATCTCACAATTCCAGCCGCATACAAGGATAGGGTAATAATTATTAATGGGCTTTTTGCAATATTAAAAACCTGTTATGGTTTCATTTACATCCAACACAAAATATTGCTCATATAATTGCTCACTTGTTTTATTTGGCTTGTTTCGTTCAGGATTTCTGATAAATATAATTTATTTAACATTGTGGGATTTTTCGCCTACTGCCATCATAGTATATTTTGCATGCTAAAATTTTGGGCATTTCTATTTTACACAGGTGGCAGGTACACTTTGCACTTGAATAATTAATTTTAAATTCAAATCGTCTCTCAGCCTACCTCGCATTCACCTGTTCTTCTGAAATTCATTTTTTTGCAATAAAAGCAAGTGCCATCCGTCCAGTGTCCCATCAAACCAAATTTAAAGTTGCATTGCTTGCTACATAATCAATCTCTAATCTATAAAAGAATAAGTGACACCGTTGCGTTTGAGGCTTTGCTTGCTATCTCCAAATAAAGTAGTGTGTTTCTCACACTAAAATTGAGAGCTGCTTGCTTGCTTACCATGTAGGTTTCATTCTAAACAAATAATTAATTCTATTTTCGCCACGTCCGTCCATCCTCCTACCTTGGAATCTTATCTGGTATTTTGGAATCGCAAGTAATGCAACAATACAGATATGCTGCCAAAACAAAAAATTTAAAATGGCACCAACCGCTACAGCAGCACTGCTAAACAATCTATCTGCAAATCCACAAGTGCATTGGTGACTTCTAATGAATATGGATCATGTTTTGTGAAAATAGCTTATCTATAAAGTTTACTAGTTTTAATAGTTTAATAGAGTGACAAGTTGGTGTTAGCACATACGTCAAGCATGTTCAGACGAAATAGTTCATCCACAAGGCTATTCGGGCTAAACATTGTTTTTATATTTTAAAACAAAACAAAAGGATTATACAACGAGGTGTCAGAATTCATAAAAAATTACTTAGCAAAACCACTGTCGCTTATATATGTATATTTACTTTTTGTAGATGCCATAACCCACTATTCTCAAAAGAGAGCCATCGTACGAATTGATCCCATCATTCTAGTTAAATACAAGGGATAATAATAATTAATGTTGGTTTCGCAATACGCGGAAACATGCTACCTGTTATTTATATACAACTTGTTTAAATATAAATTGTGTTGACAAGCTATTTCTATTTAGTGTAATTAGACAGTGGACTTGTTTCGCCTTTGGGTTATTACGGTCGCGGTCGTGAATGAAAATAATTTATTTTACATTCTGAAATTTTTCGAGCGACATCTCGCTTTACACAAGTGACAATTACCTTTTCTAATTGAATAATTGATTCTAAATTCCATTCTTCTCGTAGCCTACCTCGCACTACCCTGAAATTCGGGTTTTCTAGAATTTCCTCTTTTGCAATAAAAAAATCGAGTGTGCTGTATAATCATACCAATTTAAAATGCCACTGCCTATATAGTTTAATAATCAATCAGTATTCTAAAGAAGAATAAGTGACACTGTGACGTTTGCAGAAATATTAATCATATTCAGTGGAAAAAGCTTGTCCACAAAGTTGGTCGAGCCAAACATGATTTTTAATGGTGGCCATGATTTTCCCTGACGCTTCTGCATTCTTTTATCTCTTGGCGACATCACATTTTGCCTTCCAAACAGTTCCTTGGTGAAAGTAGATGCTTCAAACACGCTAGCAATGGTTCCATACATAATTAGAGTAATACTAACGCTTTCAAACACCACCGAAGCAAAATACATAACAATGAGAGTTGGTAACTCATGTGTAAAGAGAATGAGGGTGTAGAGTGAGACCACAATCCAAATCTGGCATTGCACCAGCAACACAGCCATCATATATCTTTGATGAATTCCATTAAAAAATGCGACCAAAAGTTGAATCTGGCGATATAGGGCATGACTTGTACGAATGGACTTATTCTGCTTTACATTCCTTAAATACACCAAGAGATCTTATATAAACACATTAATTATTACTTTAAAATGATGCATCAGTAGTTTACCTTTGGAGCAAAAGGAGATAATTTCGATAGCAATGACACTGCATAAATGAAAAGTAGCACATTTGCAAAACCGAGTTCATCGATAAAAACGAGAATCCAAACCAGTGGGATAAAAAATGTGAAGTGGTTTTAAACATCACATCTAAGTATGAATTTGCAACTGAAGCAGCATGTTCTAGTTGGCATTCAGACAAAATCCAATATCCGGGTACATGTGGTAAGCATGTGTTAAACCAAGCCTGTGTAGAAAATCCAGGTAGTATCAAAATTGTTGCTGTTATCACAAAGGATGACACAACAAACTTGATTTTCTTCTCATTTCTGCCACCAGGTTTCCAGTTGTCCCCTAAAATAGTATTAAACAGGAGTAAATTGATTTTAGTTAAGAAGTTAATTAATTAATTAGTTAGCTCGTTAAAATCCTTTACTTTTACCATTATTTCTCCTCTCAAAGGCGAGCATACAGTTAAATAACTCCACAACTTCACTTCGTCTCTTTAAATGTTGATGGCTGTTGTAATAGTGGATCATAAAGCTGGTGACACTTAAAAGACTGTAAAGCAAGCTGGACAATGGTAGGCTATCAGCTCTTACAGAGGCGTACAGAAACTGTAGGAAGATTGTGAAAACTACAGGTCCAAGCGTGTACAAGTTGAATTTGAAACTTTGAAGCTGTTTCTTGCCGCATAGTTTTAGTTGGTTACTTATTTCGTCCCAGTCGTAGTGAGTTACACGGAGAAAGCGGAGAAAGACCAGGTAACGGTGAAAGTTACGAATTTGTCCTTCCGAAAGTAGCATTTTTTAAATACAAATGAATTTTTTGATTTCTCAAAAATAGGGAGCTGTACCTAGCAGCAGCAGCAAACTATAAAATGAGATTGAAGACCATTCATGTATTTAATACATACGCAACGTTGAAAGTTATTGCAAAAAGGAAAACTAGTTTTGACTGCTTTTTAAACTAGTTTCGGTGCAGTAGCCTGACCTTTCTTACCTTTATTCCGGTTTCTTAATACAATTATTTTGAGCGATTTGCGTATTGCTCGTGAAGTCACCTGGTTAAAACCGGTTAACAACTTGGCACTAAAATTAACATGAAATCCAGTCTTGTATCAGTAAATCTAGAGAAACTTTTATCAAGATTATTTAAAGAAATTCTTAGTATATGAGAAGATACAGACAGTCTTGATGAAATGCACAACTCCAGAAATCAATACTATGAAAAAGAGCATTTCCAACTCACTTATTCTGTAAAGTCTTTGTTCTAGTTAACTATTCCAGACCAGTCGTTTAGTATTACCTTTGCGTAAAATCAACGCGACTATTTTACCCAAATTCCTCTTTTAATTCCAAACCTTTTCAACAAAATTTAAGGTAAATCTAGTCTGGCTCTTAAAAAACAAGACGAGCACATCTGAAAGTTTGACTTTCCTTGACTAAATAAAACAACAAATGAATGCATATGCCAAATAGATTTCAATTCTCAAAATCCTTTTAAAAACAAACGCTCGCCATTTACAGCATGATATGACATGTGCAGTCAGACAAACTAACACGTCCACAGTGCATTAAATAATAACACCATGACAAAACCATATCAAGAAATAAACTTATGTGCATCACCAAAATATTGTCATCTGAATTATTTAATTTCTTTCTTTTTTCGCTTGGCGTTTACTTCTTTGACAATAACATCTTTCAATCAACCGTCAACCCAAACTTAGGTTCTATAATACTCTTTAAATATTGAATAATATTATACTACAGTAAAATATACCGTGTATTCCACACTTATAACAAAGTATTTATTATATTATTTTTGAGGTTGACAAAGTTACGTAGGCTTTAAAACTACAGTAACAAGTCCTACTCATAACCTATTTATATTTTTCAACCCGTTCATTTTTATGATTTATATGGATTTATATACTAGATATAAATTTATTGGAGTTAGTCTGACTTGAATTCGTTTGATTTGAATTCGTCTGACTTGGTTTCAAACTTCTCTCTAATATTTCCCTTGGACAACACCATCCTTTTAAAACAATATGAAACTCTGCCCTAACAGCCTTCCCCCTATAACAATATATTACAAAGTTAACCGAAGAATTAACAACAATCAACAGCACCGATAATCCCGCAAGCTCCGCATAAATGGTGCTATACGCGTAACAAAACAGGAAAAATATAAATGTCGTCACATGAATAATCAAAAGGATAACAGCAACTGGGAGGAATATCTTAATCGCTTTAAGTTCCTTTTGCTGTGTGGTATTCATTTGCTTCCTGGTTGCATTGCTTTCCCGAACAATCCTAAACGATTTCCAATTAAGCACCAACAGAACTGGTAATGGTAAAAGAACGTCTAAAACATCATGAGCACTGTGAAGCGTCCTAAGCCACAAATGGGCTAATATCCCTTCCTCCGTAATAATATATTCAAACTTGTTAAGAGATGGTACATCTTTATATGAATTTTTGCCCACCCAGTAGCTTGTGGTTCTTGCAACTGCTACAAAAATGGGTAATAATGTTGTAAGGGCCACCCACAGTCTTGCCTTTCCACGAGTGAACCAATATCGCGATTTGATAGGATATGAGACAACAAGGTAGCGTTCCAATGTAATTAGGATGGTAATAAAGGTGGACAAAGATCTCCCTGTTTTTTACGGATTTTAAATTGAAATTTAGAAATAATTGTTTGCATTTATTTCGCAATTAATGGTAACTTACCAAAAAGCAATATTTTGATATGTCCAAACTAATGGTTGCAAAATCCAATCCCCATTATCCCCCCAAAATACATCCAGCAATACTGTAAATGTGTGTAAGACTGAGATGATGCAGCACAGCAGGTCACAAATTGCTAAAACCATTAGTAAGAAATCAAATTGCCGCCCTCTCTCGCGTTGCATACGTCGGTGCAGAACTACAATAATGAGAATGTTGCAAAATGTGCCAATAATGCCAATTAATAAAATTAAAAGGGATATTATTTGGACTATTAGGAATCCAGTGGAGGGGTTTTTGATAGTTCCCCCTAGGAGGAAGGCAGCTTTAAAATCGCACTCTACACAAAAGTCTGGATTGGTTACAGAACAATCCGTTAGATTTTCAGGGAGGTCAATGTAGGAACACGTCCAGAGCGTAAGTTTTATTGGTAGTGGAGGAGGGACGGTGTTATTCAACTCCATTTTTAAAAAATTCGTAAAGGGAATAATTTTTAATTGGAATCTATAAAAATCTACAAGTTTCAACTAAACTGTAAGCATTTTTTAACTTTATTTTTCCTTGTCTGCTGTTTGTTTGTCTAAATTCCCTTAATAAATATGGAAAATCCAAAGTGCTTAAGTTTTTTATAGCATTTTTACTTTAAAAAATCCAGTTAGTCATTGTGTGTGCAAATTGGAAATATAAGCATGAGTATGTATATTGGATTAGGTTTGTTGTGTGGTTTTGATGTTCTTAGTATTGCTGGAAGTAGGAATAGGGCAGTTAACAAGTAACCGCATCAGAAATTTGTTTTCCTTTGTTCCTCTATAAAGCTTGTTTTGTTTAACTATTTGTTTTGTGCATTAATTTTATGTTGAGGCGGCACACATATTTACTTGCATCTCCACTAAATATACTGGGCCGAAAACAATCTTTTATTTTGTAAGACAAAATTTTAATACATTCCAAACATTTCCTTTCGTGTAGCGAATTATTAGTTCATTTTTACAGGAAAAGTGGGTTAGTTTACTATAACATGGCATGCAATCCAAATGCAGCACTGGGATAAAACAAAAGCAATAAAAAATAATACTAATCTGATTAGTAATTACGACACTATCAAACTAGTTACACCAATTAACTGCTTCCACTGTTAACATCTTCCTATACAGACTGTAATGTGGTTCCTCCTCATAACCCAGATTTTGGACCAATCTAAAAAAACAACGGAAATTCAATGGGAAGTCCTGGCCACATTTGATTGCGCTTTATTAAAATTTATTCATATATATGATTAAATTCTACCCCCCTCCACCTCAAAGTAATTCTAATTTGATTGTGTAGTATTGACTGGATTGACAGTTATTTGTAAATTTGAGCCAAGTTAATAATTGAAAGGACAACAACAGAAAAATGAGAGAGAAATGAATTCATTTTCAACCCAACCATGCGGAGGGTTATCTACTAATGCATTTGTTTATGGTTTACATTCTCGTTTGAAAACTGAAATTGTTAATTATGATTGAATAATTGTTCATATTTTGGAACTGGTGGGAAGATACAAGCGACAAGGGAAACCATTAAAGTTTGCTGCGTCTCTTTCGTGGGGATCAAGATGGAGCTGGGGGAAAGCCAAGTGTTTAGGACTGATTTCCACCTGATGTGCAACACCTGGCGATGAAGGAGCAAGATTCATTAATTGAAAGGTACGGGAACTCAAGTACGGTGTTGTAGCAAGTAATAGGTTCTGGAATAAAATCCAGATTCGGATGAAGTTCCCAGCGCCCCAGTCTACATTGTTCATGATAAGCTGGCGTCTCTGGAAACATTGGTTAGCGAATCTTCCAGTAGTTCCTAAACGTGACGAGTCCTCAATTGCTGCTCCTCGTTCTATCTCTGATGCCTGCAATCGGAAATATTTTTGCATTTTGCACGATGCATAGTGTATTAGTTAGTTTGTCAAAGATTCATGATTTGTTTTTAGCATGTGGCATGTGGTCTAACTTGATTTAGATGAAGCATTTTGAATTACTGTATTGTAATTGTATGTTACTATGAAAGATAAATACTTATTAAAATATTAAAACAAATTTTATGTATTCGCCTTCAATTTAAACTCAAACTAATTAAAATTATTACACACATTTATTTATATGAAAACACTAGCCCTAATTTAAACTTTATTTACATAAAAATACATTCATATAAACCTTCTCAAATCTGTAACATTTCAAATATAATATACTGTCTAGTTAAAAAACTGCTATTATACACAAGTTAAATATTTGATACCTATTAAATCATTTTTCATTACATAAAATTATACCGCTCGGAATTATTTAACCAACTGTTTACACGTTGGTACACATCCCTCTTTACAACGCTGTAATCTAGCCCGTTCTCCTGAATGGGTTGGAGATTGGTCAGTGATTTATCCTCCTCTTCCTCCAGTAAGCATCCTTCCAATTGCTTCCACAGTGACTCCAGTTGGCCAGTTACAAAGTCAATGTTGTTGTTTACAGGTGTGGGTTGAAAATCATCTGAGTCTGAAGATCCATCCGCAGCATCCCCACTGGTATTACGAGAGGCATCACATCCAGATGAGTCTTCTTATCCCTTTTAATTTAAATGTAATAAATATCTTTAATAATGAATTATAATCTTAAAGAGATATTTCGGACATTGCGACTTAATTAAAAGCTGATTGAGAACTCACCATAGAACACAATGCAAATAAATATGGTGGACTTAGTTTTACACCAGAGCGAAGACCAGGACATTCCAAAGTCATCATTTCCACAGCTTATGAAAATTGACAAGCCACAGTCATGTTAAGTGTTTCATAATCTGGCAAATCCACATTTAAATTGTTGATATTCGGAAAGCTTGCGATTGAATGCTTAAATATGCACTCTGCCAGAGATATCATGGAGCGCTGTCGCGTGTTGAGGTGCACCTGTGTCAACGGAGTCACATTGATGGTGTCGTGACTAAAGCTGTGAAAGTAGCACACGTCAACGAGAACTTTCAGGGTTTTAACATGTGGGCAACGGGGTGTCAGGCCGAAAAACTCTTTAGCGTTTTCAAAGTAGGTTTGGTGTTGGGAGTGTCCAATCAGAAAGGAGACACTTTTGACGTTGGGAAGTTGGCTGATGATGGACATGGCTGTGTGAACGCTGCAAATGTTTCCATCGAATACCACGGATTTGCAGGTGTTGGAGTAAGAAGACATGTTAGGAACTTGTTTGTTGCCCAACTGGGGAAAGGTGAGTTCCTCTACGTACCCACGAAATGGTTGGCCACCGGAGTAATGACTCGGTAAACTGCGCTTCGTCTAGGTGCTGTCAGTGGATGGTTGAAGGGGCCTATGTTGAAGGTTGTGAAAGGAATTGGGAATTCTCCAACTTCTGGCTGAGAGTCCTCCAACACTCGAGCGACTAAGTTTGGTTGGCAAATCTGGAAAGAAATAAGATAATATGGTATCATTAGTTATCGTGTAGTCTACTAAGATGACATCAATAATCAATAACTACATAACACAGTTAAATGCATATGACGGTACCTCCACGTGGAATTGGGTGTATAGAATTGATTTAGACTCATTACTCGGGATGTGTAAGAATTACAAAATTTAAGTTTGATTTGTGCAACCAACTTTATTCTTATAATGATTATACATGCTTGTATCATATTATCAGTAGTAATTATTAAAGTGTTTTATTAAAAGGTACCCGAACACCCGAAGTTCTTTTTCCTAAAATGCATGAAATATTATTCTCACGTAGCATTTAGGATTAAATGAATGCGTGTGCATAAGTACCTAAAACGGTCCTGAGAAAGATTCCTCAATTGCTTATGTATTTTCATCTTCCACCTTTAAAAGGCATACGTGAGGAAGCTCGTATTGGGCAAAGTTCATATTTATCCTTAAGCTTTAAAAACTCCAACCGCATTCATATAATTGAAACTGGCACTATTTCTGGAGTTAGTCAGGATTAAATAAACATTTCTTACGAAAAAGGTAAGATTAAGTTGAGCCTTCGAAAATCCATGCGGATCCTAAGTATTATGTTTTGCCATAATGTATACTACATACATCATCTTATGCATACTTGCAAGAAGTAAGACTAAAAGCATGAAAACAAATCCGAACCCTTTCGCCTTCTTATTTTTTGCTTCATAACTGAAAATACATATGTATTTTTAACTACCCAGGACACGACATCAATAATGTTGAGTAAGGTTTAAAAATTACAGTTTGCCTTTGCATAATACTTCCAATGCACATTTCAGTCATTTACATATATAATCTTTAAAAATAGCGTTGTATAGTGAGTTGATAAAACCATCAATATTTTATGTACAACAGAATTTTCTGCTGCTTAAATGTAAAAGCCATTATAATATGTATGTCGGGTTATGTGAGATGAGGTATAAGGAAGAATGCCTAATATCAGCTATCCATAATGGTAACGCGTTTATCTCGATTCTATTATAGTACAATAAAATGTTGGCTAATTGTACACTGTCTACTGAAAGCTTTAAACCAGTAGATTGTAAACAATAGATAGTAGAGTAGCTGCGGAGTTATTTTTTAGATATTAGATGTAATAACACAGTATCGCAGTTATAATACAAAATTACACAATGTAAAGTTATCTAGTTTTTATTTAATTATATTTTACTGCATTAAATACAAAAGGAAAGTCCAAAGGGATAAGAATAAACGGCAATGATAACCCACTTTCATCGGTAGTGTTGCAAAACTCGATCA
>JAHZNG010002007.1:0-16219 GCA_027744375.1 Orchesellides sinensis | reverse complement strand
TTCTTTAACTTGTGTGCCAAATGAAATGGCTTGCTTACGGGCTAACTTGTAAGTAGGATAGAGATAGGTATATGCGTATTAGTTGCTTCCGTGTTAATTATCATTTCCTTAATTGGCTCAAATATTTACTCTTTATCTATATTAGCCATATTAGAATGATCAACACTTCCATATTTTCCTATATCACAAGCAACTGCAAGTAAGATCTATCAATTTGGTGAATTTTACCTGGTAAAATATACTTACTTTAGACAAACGTTGATGGGGAACATTTAGGCTGTGATGCATGTGTGTGCAAATAAGATGTTTTGAAGAGTTTGTAAACACCTAAATAAAATTTGAGTAATTTTTTATTTTACAAAAATTACAATTAAACTCATAAATTTACACATACAACTTTAGGGAATTAGTTGTTTCTTTTCAATCTTTTTCAGACGATGATACCTCCTCAGAAGTCCATTTGACGAAAACTGTTACTGGAAAATGTTCTGTTTGCATTTTCTTGCTTTCTTTACAATTATTATTATCCGAACGAAGCAAATTCTTTGCACTTAACAGTTCCAATTCAAATTCCTCTTTAAACTTGAGAGCATCAACTAATTTATTCCAAAGTTCTTTTAGAACAGCAATCTTTTCCTTTGGGGGCTTTGCCTTCTCCTTAACTTTCCCTTTGACCTTAGCTGGTTTCGGGGGTTTTGGTGCTGGAGGAACAGGAGCAGGTGGGTTTGGTGGCTTTGGCCAACCCCATCCTGGTGGGGGAACTGGTGCAGGTGGGTCTGGGGGCTCTGGCCAACCCCAACCTGGTGGTGGAGGAGCAGGTGGGTCTGGTGGTGGTCGTTGCAGTATCCAATCCCAGATAGATGGAGGGGAAGGTGGGGGAGGGGGAGGGTCTGGAGGGCTATAATCATCGTAATCGTAGGAATGAGAGTAGGAATAAGCTAACTGAGATAGCGGAATTGCAATAGGTTTCTCAAGTTGGCTCTGATGTGCCATTGGCTTGTGATTTCCTCCTGTAGATGTTGAACTGTGTTGGTGGTGATGGTAATGATTATGATTATGAGTGTTTACTTCAAAGTTATCGATTGTTGGGTATTCGAAGAAATCATAATCGTTGTTTACGGATAAAGGTAAAGCAATTACGTCCTTCCAAAAAATATAATTTTTTATAATCACAGCAAATTATTGGTAGGTATTTTGACTTTCAAACTGAAGAAAAATGAAATTACGCATGAAGCAATTAAATTTCAGGAAACTAGGTAAATGCGTACTTACCGGTTGTACTTTTACAGTCGCAGGATTGCATGGTTTGTAAATGCTTACAATGGCCAGGAGGATCACAGAACAAATTTTGAAAATACCAAACTTCAACATGGTGGTTTTAGTTTGCTAAAAAGTGGAGACATGTAGGGTTGAAAACTTCATTACGAGAAGAATTCTAGCTTACTTCTGTTCGGAACAATGGTCAAATTAGAAGTGATGTATTAGCAAGATCAAACTATTGCTTTTGAGAATGAAAACATCTCGCTTGTTTTATGAAAATTTTAGTTCATTTGCATTTCCTTTAGCTTTATATCTGTGATGTTTGAAGAGAGTCATTCACACTTAGGTCATTGTCACCATTTTATTTGCGATACATTTCCCTTTCTAAAATTGCTTGGTTTAAGTATGAGTAATAACTAATGACAAGATAAAACCATCGCGGAATTGGAAATCATGATCTTCCAAACTTACATGATAATAGCAATTGACAAATCTTGAATACCATAAGATTTGTTTCAAACATGTAATTTTAATCCAAAATTCACATAATGACACATGATTTTGGATTCCCAAGATTGCGATGAAAATATTGCCAGGTTGCTGAGCATGTACTTACTCAACTTTATCCGAGAAAGGAAATTACACAATTGTATATTATGTGTATAGAGAACAAAAATGCACGAACATTGTAATGTGAATCGTCGGAAACATCACGATTTCCAATTTAAATCATAAGGCATTCTTCCAGTTCTTACTTAAAACAAGATTTGATTAACAATAATTGCGACTAGGGCGAGACTGAGATTATATTTTTGAAGACATAAAAATGCACATTTTTATGTTGCTGCATATGTAAAATATAACTACTAAGTA
The DNA here is from genome assembly GCA_027744375.1 of Orchesellides sinensis. NCBI lineage: Eukaryota > Metazoa > Arthropoda > Collembola > Entomobryomorpha > Orchesellidae > Orchesellides > Orchesellides sinensis. The sequence goes on along the minus strand of JAHZNG010002007.1, from coordinate 14,086 downwards.
CATAATTCATGATTTCTAGTCAATTATTGATGCCATGCATATACGTACGCATGTTAAGTATCTGTGCCTGTGTTCCATGAAGTAGGTATGAATGGACAAGACAAAATCTCTTAAGATACCTAAGTTGAAATTGCTTCAACGATAAAGTGATATGGTGAAAAAATTATAGATATTCCTACTTTTGTGTAAGATATGTAAAACGATTTGTAGGTTTACTTTTAATGCATCTCGAACTCGATGACAAAAGTATCAAATAAAATTTCAACACAAAAATTAAAAATCTTTGAGATTATTAATGACTTTAACAAATAACTAGTCCGGACTGAACGCAGGTACTATCAACAAGTAGAATATTATCACACGATGACTTATTAAATGTATACTTGTGTATAAATGGCTAGTACAATATAAACGAGAATCTCTTCCGTATTAGGTTATTCGTCCTTAGAGTGCTCAGCCAATTGCGAAAGCTGACAAACCATACAGCGAGAATGATTAGGATTGCGCTGAGTATCCTGAAATATGGAATAAAATGATAGCGGAATGTTAAATGAATTCTATTTGTGTTTAAGTTCATTAGAATTACAAATGTTCGGTAAAATTGAAAAAAAATGCTTACCCAAGCCCTTCCGGCTCCGTATTGAGAAAAAGGTACTGCCACAAAAACGACAGAAAAATATCACAGCTTCTCATCACAGACACAGATTCAAGTTGTCCAGTTTTCATGGCAAGGAGTACAAAGAGCTGGCCAAAGAAGGTGAGAATTGCTACGCCGAACATCATCACAATATCCGGAAGTAGCTCAGGTACTTTCAAAACATCTAAGCTCACAGCCAATACCCCAGCCTCAAAAACTCCCCAAACCCCAAGTATGAACATCATCAGAGAAAAATGAACTTTATGAAGATGTCTCATGATTACGAAAACGCCGGATGCACAGAGCATCGAAAGAGATGCAAGGAACACTCCTTTCTGAAATATGTAATATATGTGAAAAGAAATGTTATGCTTTTTGGATTTAATTAATTTATTAGAATGCATATGTATGAATCTTACCAGAGTATCATCATCTAATTGATTTAAAGTCCCACTGAGAAAGGGTGGTCTGCAAACCATAAACACACCAACTAACGACACAACTCCCATGAGTATCGGGACAAAGCCACCCTTATCCCTTTTCAGACAAAATGGAGCGAAAACAGCGGCGAACACTGGTGCAGAGTATGAGATCACGGAAGAGTCGGCGATTGTTAAGTATTTTAAAGAACAGAATCGGAGAATGATTGAAGTCGAGCCCAGAACTCCTCTCATCTACCACAAAATTACATAACAATTCATTAATATACTCTACATTTATTAAACTTTTGAATTTATAGATGTCATAAGTCCTTAATCTTACCAATAATGCCAAAGCATTAGCAGCCTTATCCATATCTTTTATTGGCCACACACTCACCAGCACCTTGTGCTTCTTGCCCCTTGCAATATAAATCAGAACTATGGGAATGGACGGCACCAGGATGCCCATATACCTCCAAAACGCTATACTAATTGGATGATGGTCCCTGTTTTTCAGTACCTTTGTTAACAACAGAGTCAGGGAGAAAAATAAACTTGCTGAGAATCCAAAGACCAGTGCGCAACAATGATGAATACCGTTATTTCCATAACTCTTGGACGCTGAAGTCATCACAACTTGAATCTTATGATTTTCTTTAACATCCATCAAAGGGGTCAAAGAAGACAAGGGGCCACCACCACTACCTCCAGTAGAGTTGCAGCTTGTACTGCCGTGTCGTGTTCTTGAAAACGGGCCTGCAGCAAAGTCTACCTCGTTATTGTTGGAATTACAGCATTCTGTACAGGCTCCATCACTTGCACCACCGTTTGCAAGAACTATTCCTTTGGAATTAGAACACGAACCACTAGAAAACGTTCTTGGAAAGGAGGAACCACCTCCAGAACACAGATAACTTGCAGAAGCGGATGCAAGTGTTGTATCATAGTCTTCCTTTCTTTCTTCACTTCCCTGTCGGCAACCATTTATACATCCATTACTATTTCGGGAATATCGTGGGTCATCGTCCGGCTCCACGACCAGTCCCTGGTTTTTCACAAGGCGAACGCTCACCTTTTCTTGCTCGAATCCACTTCGGTCAATAAGGTATGGAGATGTAGATGCAGGTGGTGGAACATGCACTGGAGGATGAAATTGTTGTTGACATTGATATCTGCCCGCTAGGCCATTACCTTCGTCAATACGACCACCTCCGCAAGAATCCGCCGCAGGATTTGTCGTTTTATTTGGTACAAATTGATACAGACGACCATGCTGAGACAGTGATGAAGCATGATATTGGCCATCTGTTGCATTGGAGGAAGGAGATCCTCCATCTTTGCTAATGACGACACCATCGCAATCATTCATGTTATACGGCATACTCGATTTTTGTTAGCACACTCGCAGCTTTTTCTTCACTATGAGTTTCGTATGCCTGTGTGTGAGGTTAAAAAACTTTTTATGTCTGGATAATCATAGAGTTAGAAAGAAACTGAAAAAATCGCTTAACATCTCCATTCCAGCATCATTTCATAATATTTCCTTCATTCAGTTCACTTCGCTGTTATCATCAATTCACTTTTTAGAAAAAATCAGTATACGCTCGTTCACTCTTCGTGATAATATAATCTTTCATGTTCACATCACATCGTAATACATCATCACATAAAATATACTATTCTTTTATAGAGGTTTTTCCTTAAGAAGGTTGTTGCCGCACACGTGGTAATGTAATGGTGTTGCTCAGTATAATCGTCGCTAATTCCTGTTTCTTGCAGCCGATAGTCCTAGTGCACATGCTGATAATGCAGATGGTAAGCGGTGAAGATGATCCTTCAACTAGCGTCGTGTTGTGAAATGACATCATATTGGAACTGATACATTATGCATGGCACCACACTCACATATTATCATATCACCTCACCTTATTCCAGTTTTCATGAGGAGGATGGAACTAAAAATGGAGGCGTATTAGTATTGAGCTTTAGTTTTTTAACTTTTGGAATCTAATAGGAGATGAAAGTCTATAACCCAAAGTTAAACCAGGCTGTTGGCTCGTGCTTCGTTATGAAAAGAGAACTTGTATTATAGACTTGATCAGATGTCACTATTTTTAATCAGATATCAGATCTTCTTTCATTCGTATGTCAATCTAATAACCTCCAAACTAAACTTTTCCTTATTCACTATGCGCACATGACAAAAACTTTGAACTTTTCTCTATAAACTTTCCTACATACAAATCCAACCCGTTCAGTTCCGTAAGTATGTATATGAAAATATATACAGACCGAAATGCAACCTAATAAAATATTCTGTTATTTTCCACCGTTTTTCCTTCTTGCATTCTTTTCCACGGAGGACACGACCTACCTTTCCTCTTCTAAAGCTTCTCCTTGACATTGACATGACAAAAACTTTGAACTTTTCTCTATAAACTTTCCTGCATACAAATCCAACCCGTTCAGTTCCGTAAGTATATGAAAATACATACAGACCGAAATGCAACCTAATAAAATATTCTGTTATTTTCCACCGTTTTTCCTTCTTGCATTCTTTTCCATGGAGGACACGACCTAACTTTCCTCTTCTAAAGCTTCTCCTTGACAAACTCTGGAGTTTGAGAAAAAGTCACTCTTTTGCCATTCAAGTATTATAATCAACTCCCATAATGTATTCTTCTTTCTGCATTTTACAAAGCTTCAAATCATGCAAGATCGTATCGTAAATTTTATTGAGAGACAAGAGCAGAGATGGTCATGTCATATAGAATTGCTGAATCCTAGAAGCATATAGACGGTTCAGCCGCCAATGAAGTTTGGTCGCTAGATCTGGTATTCCACTACTTTTTTGCAGTGTTTTTCTTCACAATATGTCCATGTTTCATTTTTATAGAGCACGTTTCTTTCTCACTGTTGCATACATCCATGCATGCATATGTCCAGCCAGATGTCCACTGTCATATAATGTCCAGATAGAAGTTGGGGTCATATACATAAACGCTTTTATATATTACCTATGTTTTGTCCCCTCTATTTGCTTGTCTCCCACATCCATACGATTTACACGATGTGTGTGTGGAAAGAACCTACTAAAAATTTATGGCATTCTCTTTTTGCCTTAATGCTCACATGTAAGTATATCTTATGTATTTGACTAACAACAGGAAAAAGTTTTTATTTTATTGTGCTGCAGCTTTTTTTTGCCTTTGTTGTGTTGTATTGTCAGTATTGTATTTCTATTATTGGGAGACTACAATAGTCGTCGCATGTCACATGTATTTAACCAGCTGCGTTTTTACATTTTCCATAAGGACAAAGCCTTTCCCAACAAGACACACACCAACACGAAAGCACAAACTGCCAAGTTTAACGCTTCTGCTGACGCTGATAATACTCTGTCAGCTTAAGTTTTCGTCCTTTTTAGCAATCCTTTTTTATATTTATCACTGTGCCTGAGCTTTATTTGCAAGCCTGAGAATGAATGTTTCTCTGAGCGTGACATACACGCACTCTTCACCAAACTCAGTTGATGACCTCCTCTACTTTTTTACATTTGCCGTGCCTTGTATGTAACACTAACTAGTATACAATTATATGTAAAAACTTAGCTAAATGTTCTCTGTGTTAGGTCCAATCCAAAGTTATAAACGGTAGTAGTATCATTTTTTAGAGAGAGCTGAGCCGAGAAGAGCCAGGCCAGATGAAGAGTTGTTCTTGTTCTGCTGGTTTATCTGGTCTGACATGCCGTTTTTGAGAAGAAGGAGAAGCACAAGGAATGAAATTGGATTATACATATGATGAGAGAAAAATCATTCTATAATACTTACATAGCAATATAACGTCTAGTCAGTTTTAGTATATAAATATCATCAATTCAACTGTGAATACATTTTTAAAATCAAGTCAAATAAAACGTTTGAAGAGGTTATATTGGTTTGAAAAAATAAATGGCTGATAAAACCAGAACTGAAGAGCTGTATCATTACTATCAAATGAACATTTCTCAAGCATTAAGCGTGAGCGAACATGTGTGTTTGTGTTAGTGTGTATAATATGTAATGAAAGATAAGCCTCGCATACTGATTTAGACTCATAAACGACTCTTGACAGGCTTTACTAAATGCATACTGATAATCATGATGGAATTTATAGGTGATATAGGTATACACAAACAGGCAGAGGTTAAAAAAGTAGTTAAGATGAATATATTCAAGATACAAAAAAATCACATTATGCATGCAATTTGCAAGCTCAGCGCTTATGATCTGTTTGGGATGTTAGGAATGGGAGAGGAAAAGATTAGAAATTATTTATGAAGCAAAAGCCTATATATACTAATATGGCACAGTGTTAGTTTATGCTTGGGAGTTATGTAATACACGCATACAAGAACAATTTTTTAAATGTTTTATCCTTTGGTGCTTTGCGGTTTGCATTACAATGCCGGCTGTGTGGTTACTGCCATTTATGCCCATGATACAAAGACTGAATGCTAACATACGGTTATAGAACCATCAATCAAAGCAAGGCAAAGCAGAGAGAGATGTGTCAAGTCAAAAATGTCAATTACAGTTTTACTGCATTTTAAATTTATGCTGTGTACCGTTATGCATGAGTTTACAATAGTACAATACAAATGTACGTTGTCCAAGTACAAAGGGAATAATTGTTTTGGACCGATTAAAGGATTACTAAAAAGGATTACCAGATTACCACCAGTAAAATGTGCTTTGCAAATTACGACAATAAATAAGACATAACGTATATTATATCAAATCTATGTGCAATGTGCTGCACGTCAGACTGAGTAATCTATAGGGAAATAGAAGTATTTAAAGTACCACGATTTGCACTGGAAGATAATCTAGTAAATAACGAATCTAAAGTAGTTATCTAGATTTGATGAAGGATTATCTAAAGGGAATATAATTAGTAGGAAATTCTTATCCGCATTCCATATTCCGATTAAGTGTGTCTAGTAATTACTTGTATTACATATACCTACACACCTGAGTCAAGGTTGAAGACCGTGAAGTTCCATAAAAACTCTAACACGCTTGTCTCAAAACAAATATAAATGATTGAAACATCGTATTTTTAATTTTTATTTTGGATTGCACATTTGCTTATCACAGCAGTGGCAGCATCAACATGATAATTAAATTGTTTTGCTAAATATGTCCTTTTTGAACTGTGAGCAAGGCTTATCTGTCATTTATGTTTGATCCTGATTAAACTGTTTCCCAACTGCGAGCAACATTTTTCCTATGACTTTCATTTGCCATTGCAAATTTAAAAGGGGGACGGCTATTCCGACCAAAGGCTTCACTCATCTACCGTACCGGCTCTATACCATCTACATACTATCAATATCAATGGGCTTTTTTAGCACGGCTCAAAACTGTTCCGTTTTTTTTTGCTATACAAGAATGTCAGGCTGTTATTTGTAGTAGCTATAATAATGGGGGTTTAAAAATAAAGGAAGCATTTTTGTAGTCGTGTAAACATCAAAAAGCCTTTGCTTACGCTACCGTGTTTTCAGTCGGTCAGTTGGATGGGAATTGGTTAGTTTATACCTTAGTTACACACCTTAATACATACCACACTAAAACGCTGTACTATCAATTATGACAAATCCTTCTAGAAGAAGTGCGCTGGAAAACGTGTGTGATATTAGCATTGTACATGCCTCGCTAATCGTCATGCGTTTTGCTATTTAATGCTAATACAAGTAAAAGTCACTCTTTCAAGGTTACACATTTTTTTCCTGGTTAGATTATGATTATGACATGGATGGATGGAGGAATACATTTCTGTTTGGTGCTATGCTATACATACCAACGTACGTGTGTATACGACATACGCACTAAATTTTGCAAATAATATATATATATGTATATAAACATAGTAATATGCCGTTTGTACCTAATTATCATTAAGGTATTACCTAGCATAGCACCATAAACTGGATAATAGAAAGATAAGGATGACTAACGACCACATGGCTGCAACATGACTTACATAAATAACTTACCAGAAGTACCAGTACCGGTCTTCAACCATATAGTTTATAGTTTTATGAAACACATTTCTCCTCTAGGATGATAAATATACACTTACCAATAAAGCTCTATGCAGTTTAAATAATCAACAATTTTTTTGTTCCCCTTTCCTGTCTGTTTTCTTTGCAGTATAACACTCGTGCTCCAAAAAGATGCTAAAACGGTGTTCTCAAAGACTGTTCTAAGTTCTAGTTTTGACATTGAGATTTTTGTTGATATTTCTTTTGTGTGTGTTGGGAAGCTGTCAATACTTCAAAAATAAAAAAAGAATAGCTAAACCCAAAACAAACCTCAAAATGTGAGTAGGAGGAGAGGTTTTAATGTTTTTTTTTCAATTTTGCAACCGTGGTAGGATGCATGGTTTAGGGTTATGTGTATAAATTCAGCTATTAGGCTACAGCTTGAAATGCTTATTAACTTAATTTAATTATTAAATGCATATTTTACGAAAATTAAAGAGAATAGCGTGTCAAACAAGGGAAACAGGCCACCAACTGACGTGAAATTTAAAAGGAGAGAGCAGGGAAGAGAATAAAAGAGAAAAAATATTTTACAAATCGCAATCACAAAAGAAGTTTATTCAAGGCCATTTGGTTTTTGAGTAGATATACACGCATTAGTTTGCATACTAATATGTAAACGCGATTGGAGAGAAAAACAATAATGTACAGATAGTCATTACTCGATGCATTTTCATGTTTCTTACGTCATCCAGCCGTGTGATTTGATTGTGTGTGATATGAAAGGAAAATACTGATTTTGCGTAATAAATTAATTAGAGCCAACGTGATATGAGTCAGGAAAGGCATTTAATGAGAAACAGAGAGTAAATGAGTTAGAGTTAAAAGCAGGGAAACAAATGCGAACAGTGCAAAAAGCTGTGAAGAAAATATCGATCACACCACACATCCTATATACATTTCACACAACAAGTCCAGCATGAAAGCCAACTATGCATGACGGGTAAAAAAATGCTCCTCCTGAGAAAATGAGAAAACAACTTTGAACTTGAGTTGACTTTCAAGTTATGAGAAATGAGGAGAGCTGCCATTACAAAAGTTGGATTCTCTTCCGTACCGAAAAAGGATAATAATGACTTAGCAACTCAGATAATGACAAGACCTACTTGCGTACATGCAACATTGGCATGATTGTAATGTTTGTAAACATAGCTGAGCACCCTAGGTGCAAAGTACATTTGCAGCATCAATCATCTCTTCCAATAAGCTAATCTCTGCTCTGGAACGATTATTTTTTTGGCTTGGGGCCAACTGAAACTTACATTTGCCCAAGAAGCTCTGTAATACTGTCCTAGAAATGATATTCACTTTTTTACATGGTAAATCCATCAATAATAATTATTTTTGATTTGTGTTCTGCAATTGCAGTTCACTACGTGCTTTTAATGTTAAACCTATTTTAAAGGTTATCACAATAGACTTGAGTGCATTAATGATAACGCAATGCGAGCTAAGAGTATTGAATAATGCCAAAAACAATTCCTCACCTTTGATCTCTTTCATAATGACTTCTGACTTGTAGAGTGACTTCAATTATCTCATGAGTGATAGTGTGCACAACTTAATTTCAGATAGCTTTGTATTTGTAAATCCGCATAATATTGTTCTACTTTATTCCATGCCAGATTTAAAAATAAAACTTGAGGTTTGCACTTTAACATCTTAATTAGTCGTCAAGAAGTTTGATAGGAAAACCCACCATGAAGCCTTTCAAATTTACATGATTTCACGTGTATTTACACAAACGGATAAATTTTGGAAACATTTGTTCATGCTTGTAAAAGAAAACTAACTAATCTTTATGTTTATACAATGTTTTCTCTGTATTTATCCGTTCAAATCAATCTCAATTAATTGGCTTTTTGTGCTCGTGGTTAGTGCCAAAAAGTTGTCGAACGCTATCATCATCATCATCATCCAATGTTTTCCTCTTTTCTAATTGCGAGCCATGTCATTAGGCAAGTCTTACATTTTTGTTACCCGAATCCTTATTGCCAAACTACCAAAGCCAAAAGAAATTGATTTTGAATGGGACTAACCTACTTAACATTCGAGCAAAGCAAAGAGTTAAAGAGAATTACATGAATCTCAGCATATCTTATATTAATACTAGTAAAAGCCACAGTAAAATACCAATAAAGCACGGATTCAACTACTGTGTTTTAATTGTGTGTAACAGTATAAAATGGAGCATACATATTTGGCAAAACGTTTCCATACTACGTAGAATAATTCAAGTCAAGAGTGCATTCATGCCAACAGCAATAAAAGAAGTTGAACATAGCTCATTTATTCTCAGATATTTTATGTTGTGTGGTTTAGGTTCAGATCCTCTGATCAAGGCTATATTACATTAGTATCGGATTCTCCTTCTGATGATTGGCTTACAATAATCATTTTCACAACTGGATGTCTTCAGTTTACTACGGGCTGCAAGTACACAAAAACATGATTAAAATGACACTCTTCGGCATGCAGGCACTAAAATAAACACACATGATGGAAAATTATTAGTAAAGAACTAAAATATCTCTGTAAATGTGATGTAAGTGTATAATCAAATACCACTTTGAGACGGTCATGGCTGCAAGGTCAAACCGATGATAATTTCCTTGTGGATACGCATCAGAACATAAAGAAAAAAGTGGGCAATGTAATAGTTTGTATCGTTACAAAAATTCTCTTCTGATCAAACCAATAAAAAAATTCATCCATCAGCCAGGCCTGTATAACGTTTTCTTCAGTAGTACAGTACACCAATTAGCGAATTCGACATTCATGATGATGCACGTGCATATTATATATATTGCCAAGATGATAACAGTTTTGAATTAGGGCAACACGGTTATCCAGCAGCTGGATTGCTTTTATTGGAGTCGTTTTTATATGCTTTTTGTTTTTGTTTGGCTGCTGCTGGAATTCAGTTCACGCTGTACGCGAGTGACATGGACAGACAGGGAAGACGTGTGCTTCCTCTGTATAGCCGAAGAAATTGCTGTCAGCTATAAAAAAGAAAACTGGAAATTATAACGATGATTAATGTTTGTTTTTTCTGGGATGTTTGGATATTAGCGATGATGATTGTGGAGATAACAATTCTGACCTATCTCATGGGGTGCTACATGTTGCGTTGTTGACTTCAACACAATCTATGGCTCCATAATGTCCATACTGGGTTGTGTTCAACTCTAGCTTTGGCCTGTTTAAAATACTTAGTAGTCCTGTTTGGTTTATGGCTTGTGCTCTTTCAGATAAGAGCTGGCTACTGAGGTGGTCAAGGTTTTCAAAAGAAGATTTTTGATATATTTATGATTTCCTCATCCTTACTCGTAATTTTACATCGCAGCTCCGTAAGAGTTAAATAGCTGTAGGTGGTAAAATGGATTGGAATAGTAATGCATAATTCGGATCACGTACTAATGAAACCAAATGTAAACTTGTAGCATGGCATGTGAAGCGAAGAAAAAGCCGGATTAAGCTTGTAATCGGAAGTTTCTCTTTTGAAAACTGCTTTGAAATTTTATTCAGAAATTTAATCTGAACTCCCAAAATATTTGAACTACAAAAATTAATTTTATCGGGAAATGTTTACAAAAATGCTGACAGTTTGGCTGATTTTGGCTTTTACATGTAAAATGAAAAACAAAAGTGAGGCATTAGTTTGATGAGTATTTTAATCGTTAATTTTAAAAAAGCGATCAGTGGCATGCGGGCATCATAACAAATGCATTTTGATTTACACCCATATAGCAAAAGAAATTATTATGTTGTGTGGATCTCATCCTACTAGGTTGGTTACTGATTCTATTCTTTGAATACCGAAGAGAACAGACCATATGACATGACATTTTTTCATTTCATTCGACATTAAAAATTAAAGTAAACACCTTTACTCGTACAGAATAAACCATTAATATGACGATAAATTATAGGGGTACGTAAAATGATTGAGTGATTGACAAGATACATATCGAAGGGATATGCATGCAGAGATATTAATTATAGAGCAATCTCAGATTCTGGATAAAACCAGCAATTAGTGATAACTAGGTCATTACAGAGAAAGAATAAATCAGAATACATTAATATTGTTGAGCTGAACAGGTACTTTAAATTTTAAATACTGAAAAGAGTTTGAATGAAGTGGAAATAAGTCACCAAAACCAGTAGAAAACAGGCTTCTAGATAAAGGTATTACCCTCCGGTTATATGAGGTCATTCCAGTACAATTAAACCAAGATTTTTCTAAAAATTCCATAAATGACATTTATTCAATGACGAAACGAGACGTAAAAACCTAGACTCTTTCGCGCAAAAACGGAAGTCAGCATTTAACAAAAATGGAAAACGTCATGTTTTGTCATTTCATATGCTACGGTAGTAATTAAAACTATTTAAATCTAAATTAAATCTTAAGCAATTTAGAAAATGGACAATCTCATGCAGCCAGTGATCATTGATCCAAGCTAATAAAAAGCAGAATATATGTCGATTGTTAGTTGTCACTTGTCTTTAGTCAGAATTTATATCGCTTCGGTGCTTCTGTTCACTGCAAACTTTCGTAAGATTTCTAAAGTGTAAATTCAAATCATCCATTCAAATTTAGGGTCAAAATGTACAAGTACTTCCTTGTAGCCTGTGTAGTAGTCGTACCAGCTATTTTCTTTGTAAGTTTTCAACTGTCATAATACCTTTAATCCTATACATTCCAATAACTTAACTATTACAACATGGTTTGTCGTTGAATTTCAAAATGTAGGGTACCGTTTCAGCCCAAGATGAGGTCGCATGTCGAGGAGAACAATTGAATATGACTGAGGCTCAGAAAGCTCACGTTACAGACTGCTTGGCAGAGAATGGGATCAAGTCAGTGTGGAAAATTCCAGTTGAAAAGTTATCTGTAAGTTAATTTTGTCGAAATTTTATTGTATTTCGAACGTATCTAAACCCCTTAACGATGTCCTATGTAGAATTATTGTTTCCCTTCGTGTATTATTTTAAATTTGCAACGGCTTTCGACCCTAACGCTCATTTGTACTCTTTGTTTCTTACGAATTCTTGGTTTTATAGTGTTTTGGGGTGTGCATCTTGAAAAGGAAAAACTTGGTAAGTTAATTTGGCATTTTACTTACTGTCATTGTATTAAACTCATCTTTGTTTTATATTTATATAAATGTATCATAAATATTCTTTGATGTAATTTGAAAATCTCATCTGTATAGTTGACCTCAGCCGGAAAGCTTGATCATGACAAGGTAAAATTGTTAAAAAGGCTTTTTTGCTTTGTATTTATTGACCCGATTTATTCAAAGAGTTACACAATTGAATATTTGGTAATGCCCAACAGATTCTTCAGTATATCATGGATGTAATGAAACCAGACGAAGTCAAAGTTCCATTGAAAGAAGGAACAGAAAAATGCATGAAGGAACACGGTATGCATGATGAGTTGAAGATATGCGATTTCCCTAATGCATTTACTTGCAAAATAGCTTTTAAAATGGAATCGTTGTATGTTTGTTGTAATTAGGTGAAAAGGTTGAAGGCAATAACGACCCTAAATGCATGACCTTTATGGAAGTAGGTCAGTGTGTGCATGATGTGTTCTTTGATGTAAGTTTTTTTCATTTCAGCTTCCGCGTTGTGTACATTTCTATTTTTAAGGTTTTACTAACCAACTTGGTTCCTTTGTGTAGGTTTGCATCGACTAATAACATTTATTTGTAAGAAGATCTGGACAAACAGGGCACAAGTTCTGGACATGGTTTTGCAATGCAAGTTAAAATCTCCATCTTGTAAATGTCAAACATGTACTACATAACATTTGTTGTGTTATCTTATGTACATATAAAGATACTATTTCAGTCATAAGTTTGCATGTTATTATCTTTTTATTCGTTTTTATTATTCACGTCATTACAATAAAAATCTGCATATTGCATTTTCAGGAAGGTTGGTATTCAGCATGCATATATTGTGGATACACAGACAGGTAAATCTTATTTTAAAATAACGTGGCGTTGTTACACTTTTATTTACATAAAATTGCATAGGTAGTTTTGGCTTTAGAGATTTTAAATGTATATATTCCGGTCGGTTAACGATTTTTCGTTACAGGAATCCAGTCCTTTTTTAAACTTGTAGTAATTACATTCGTATATACGCATCCATTACGATTTATCATTCATATCGACTTCATTTAGTAAACTATAAATATACCATTTGGTTTAATGACTCAAATGAAATCGATCACAATTTAATTACAGTGTAATTATTATTTATAATGGTAACCTATTCGGGTAATGTCATTTCCTTAAAAGTACGATGTTGCATGCGATTATAGTTTGCTTCAACGTATTATTAGTTTTAAATGCATGCAATGCTTGTATGAAGTTAACTAGGTACTATTTAAATAACATGCAGAATATAAGGGGATTATAAAATACAATTTCACAATCACTTTATCATAAAGTACAATACAAGTACAGAGTACAGCAGACATACTAACCGTGAAAGAATGAAAGAACAGCTTAATCAGAGAACACTTAAAGGTTTAAATATTTTTAAACAAAAGTAAAAAACCATTGGTGGTGAATTAGTAATAATAATCTGAGAGAAGTACAAGGGTTTAAATAACTAATGACTTTAATACGAGTTAACTGATTCCGAATCTGTAAGTCGAAATGCTTTGGGACAAAACTTTGAACTATAAGAGAACACAAGATTTAATTGAGAGAAAAAATAGCATTGGAGTTATAGGCAAATCTGAGCAAATCACACGTAAAACGATGAAATCATTTTAGTACTTACGCCCATTCATACTGTAAAACTCGACAACTATTATCGAATAGCCGTATCGCTACCGAATCCTAAAATACATTAGAGAAATTATACATGAACTACTAAAGGTAAGCATAATTGTTGATAGTTTGGCACGTTCAA
>JAHZNG010002005.1:0-12329 GCA_027744375.1 Orchesellides sinensis | reverse complement strand
GAAACTAATCGTATTCTCAAACAGATTCCGTGGACGAATGCCAAAATCCCCTGGTCCTGCACAATTTAAGTAATAGTATTGTTGTATTGCGTTTAATTTAAAGTTACTAATTTTAATTTTACCAATAATTCTAATGATAATAGATATTTTTTGCAATTTCCAAAAATTACTTACGGCTTTCAACGGATCCTGCCAACAGTAAAGAAATTAGGAGGGCCATGGCCAAAACGTTGGTTGACTTTCGAAACATTTTGTAACTTTGATTGGAAACACAATTAAAGATATTCTAAATTTGTTTGGTTTGAGAGATGTTCTAAAAACGAATGATGCGGCAGGTCTCCTGACGCTTGCCTTATATAGCGACACATTTATTCATTTCGAGATTTATATTTTATACAAAACCCACTCAGTTTAAACAACGACAAAAAGCTGGATAAGCCAAGCACAAAGTGCGATTTTGAAGGATGGTTTTCGTAGAATGCCTTCAGATCAGAGTTCAAAACTGTACCATGTATTCAAAGTAAGATATCCCGTTTATCTGGGAAAGGTTATTCATTCAGAAATGAAATTTTGTAAAGCTGTTCTACTAAAATGTTTTTTACACGGTAAAAACTTTTATTGCCACCAAAGAAGTTGATTTATTTCTTATCTGACTCATACTCAATAAACGCTGTTTGGCTCTTCTTTCACCACGCTAATGCATTTAAATTGATGAGCTTTAATAGTTGCCTTGTATTATAATTTTTTTGAAAAGAAACTTATTTTAACCTGACCCTCTCTGATTTTCATCATAGTTTAAAGGATCAAATGCTCACTCATGCAACATACTATAACACATCTTTTACTATAACACAGCTTCATGCTCTCAGTTTAGATATATTTGTTTACAAAACCTTGACTGCTTTTACGCTTAAAATGTGCGCTCAAAGTATTTGAACAACTAAAAATAAATCACTCCAGCTTAAGCAGCTAAGATTCAGATCAAATGACCAAAGGTTAGCCCACCTCCACCACGAGTTATAATGGTCCCACCAGAATTGTTTTAATTTACGCTAAAATACTAGAAAAAATTTCGATTAAAACTTATTTTATATTCCAAAATGCTAACGCAAACAATTCACACATGACATACAAATTTAATTGACAAACATCACCTAAGCAAGCATATAATAAAACAGTCATGCATTAATCTCGCGAAAGATTTATCATTAAAATATCATCTACCAGCTGGCGCAAAAAATAACACTTAAATTTCGGTTCCCCCCCACTTCCAGTCGAGACTCCTTTACCCGCAAGCACCACTTTCGTGCTGTCTTTACCAGAGCGCATTCTAAAGTCAAAGGGATCCGGTAGTTTGAGGCCAACACCAAAAGGACCTGTACTAATTTAAAATTACGAATCAAATAATTTACACGCGTTATTTTGCACTTTAAAAGTCACTAAATGAGTTTAAAACGAATTTGTTTTGCGCCATTTGAAACTTACGTTTTTCCACGGGAATTGCTATTAAAAAACAATTTAAAAGAACCACTGCCAAAACTTTGGTTGACTTTGGAAACATTTTGCGTTCTAATTGAAATAACCGGAAAAGAAACTTATAGTTAGATTTTGTCCTCTTCTGAAAGCAGTACATTGCGGACAATCTATACATTAATGTATAGAAGGGTTTGTATAAGCACATGTTGCATCTCGCGCCCATGCCATTGCATCATCATTGAGTTGAGGTGTTTCAACAAACAATTGTGTTGCACCTGAAGGTTAATTTTTAGTTCTGATATGTTTTAAAGGTTGCATGGAAGGTTTCATGGATTTCAGAATATTTCAAATGTGCATAAAAGTCGAAAAAGTATTGGGCTACAAAGAAAACGCTCACAATCCATTAGACAAGTTATAGCAAAAAATGCAATTTATTTCCAGAAGCTATTTTTAAAAGTTTTCGTTTGGCCACCGCTACGCGCAGTTGTTCATAATGGGTCCCAGTACATTGTCAAAGCCAAAAATCAGGTTGTAGTCTCAATGTCTCAAAAGACACCTGTCTAGTTTTGCTCCCCCTTCCTCTCTTGTAAATCTGTCCATTTGGAGTAGATATGTATAAAATTGAATTTGCGAAAAAACTTCAAACACATAAAATCCCGCAAACTGTCCCCAGTATTTAAAGCGATATTTAGCTGGTTCTCAACACTCTTGAAAATGATTAAATTTCCTTGCTGATTGTACCTTCAATTAGTGGCAAGAGCTGCAAACGTAAAAGCTAGTATGCTTCTAAAACTGCATAATATTCCGATGAGTCTCTCACTTGTGTCAAATCAGATTCCGATTCAATAAGTTCAGTTTGAAAATTCTCAGTGACACGCTGAACAACACTTTGCTTTACTTTTACATGCCGTTCACTTGGCAAATTTAATATATTGATCAGTCCTCATACTGCGTTTTGAGATTTCTGTCTTTCAAATTCTCAATACACCCTAAGTAGTATTTCCTCAATTTAAAAAATTGCAAACAAAAAATTTGCAGTAGTGTTCTGTGTTTATGATTTCTGGAGAGTAAAGCTAAACTGCGTAATGGAAAAATAATATTTGCCGAGCAAAAACGTGACAGCAACTTTGTATATTCAAGTAAAAAATTATTTCGTGTGGGATAATTACGATACGAAACAAACCATTTATATAATATGCATCGAGCCGTATTTTATATGCGTACTTACCAGATAGGCATTTGTGCAAGCATCACAGTAGATGCACAACAATTGTGAATACACTTTTATCCATCTCTTTTTACTCATAAAAAAGCGTATTTATTAAGCTAGGTCATCTACGAGAAATCAAAAGAACACTGAAACCAGTGAAACCGAGACACGAGAAGAAGGTGCAAACAAGCGAGATCGTGATGATACTGATGAGGAAGACTCAGAAAGTAAAAGAAGAAAACAGGAAGGCCAAGCAAACGATTCCGATGAGTTTCAAGATGCCAACGCTGGGGGTCAGACAGGAGTCAGCGAGCAAATGAGTGTGGACTGACAACGCATAAAAAGGCAAAATTACATCATTTGCCATCAAAATATGAGGTCTTGTAACAATGATAAATTTCAATCAATGAATAGTATTTTAATTAATGAGAATCCGGATATTTTTTGTATGACAGAAACGTGGTTTAATGGGGATGAGGTTATACCAGTTCCACATGATTATGTGTTATTTAGGAAGGATAGGACAACGTCAAGAGGTGGAGGTGTTGCCATATTGTGTAAAAGGTTTTTAAAAGTCAGAGAAATTGAAGTGAAAGACGAAAATTGGTTGAAACCAACATCTATTGAACTATTGGTTCTAAGTGTACAGTGTAATTTTAATAAGTCGTTTCTTGTGACTTGTGTATATAGAACAAATCATGTAAGAAATGATATTAACAATCTGACGGAATATTTTGAGGAACTGTGTAAGTATGAAAAGGATGTATTTGTTTGTGGCGATTTCAACATTAATGTTCGTGTAAAAAATAACACTACGCTCAGTATTATAAATCAGNAACAAATTATGTAAGAAATGATATTAACAATCTGACGGAATATTTTGAGGAACTGTGTAAGTATGAAAAGGATGTATTTGTTTGTGGCGATTTCAACATTAATGTTCGTGTAAAAAATAACACTACGCTCAGTATTATAAATCAGCAAACTTTGTTCTTGTTCAGCTAGTAGATAAGCCCACTCGTGAAGGAAATATTATCGATTTGTTTTTTGCTCGGAAACGGTGTAATGTCAAGGTGAAGATAGATGTGGTAGACTGGTCTGTATCTGACCACTTAATGGTAAAAGCGGTTATAGGTATTACCAAGAAAATAGAAAGAAAGAACGTTATGAAGAGGGATTATAATAAGATCAACTGGCCCTTATTAGTTGATTATATTAGCAGTTCAAATGAAGATGCAGGTGATAGTGATAATGTAATGAGCATGTGTGACGAACTTCTTTCAATGATTAGCACTTGTTTCGATTTTGTGCCTAAGCGTACTGTGTTGTGTCACTGACAAAATACCAGAGGAGTCACTATCCCTGAGGACTAAGAGACTAATTGTGATCAAAAAGTACCATTACAATAAATGGAGGATAAATAAGTTAGAATGGCATAGAATAAAAATGAAGCAATATGAAAAGTTAATTAAGGCTGCTATAAAGGCAGACGAATTAAATAGAGTTCAATCGAGGGTTTCTAAGGACTCTCTTTGGTCAGCTTACAAATCAACTTATGATCTGAAATTTAAGAAAGAGGGTAAATTATCAGAAAATGTAAATCCTAATGACATTAATGAATATTATTGTAGCATGGGATTTGCTCCTGGGGCAACTGTAAAAGACACGCTTGAGGTTAGTGAGGAAGATCTTAGTGATGAGCCTGACTTATTTAAAGTATCTGTTGTAACTCATTTCGATATGTACAAGGCGTGGCGAAAGCTGAGACGAAAGCTGTCAAGGGTGCCTGATACCAGTGGTGTAAGTAAATTGTTCTTGGATAAGCTACTTCCTTTACCAGATGTACACAGAAGAGTACTAAAATTCATACAGATGTCCTTTATGGTAGGTGAAATACCAAGACAGTTAAAAATGTCAAGAGTAGTTCCGATCCCGAAAGTTGACAATGCTACAAAACCATCAGATTTTCGTCCAATAGCTATTACTCTTTTATGGCAGGTGAAATACCAAGACAGTTAAAAATGTCAAGAGTAGTTCCGATCCCAAAAATTGACAATGCTACAAAACCATCAGATTTTCGTCCGATAGCTATTACCCCTAATCTATTAATGTTAATGGAAACTATATACCATGCAAAGTTAATCGAGTATTTAGGCGCTAATAATATATTGTCTGATACGCAGTTTGGGTGTCGCAAATATCATTCACCAGAAATAGCTATGGTCGCCTTAACTGATTATGTGTTGAAATTTATCGATAGGGGACTAGTTGCAGTGCTTGTCTCATTAGATCTAAAGAAAGCGTTTGATTCGGTACATAGAGGGAAACTGTTGCGTAAGTTAAGAAGAAAGTATGGTATTTCTGTTCATTGGTTAACATCATATCTTAGTGACAGCTGGCAGTTTGTTGACGTCAATGAATGCAAGTCATCTGTAAAACAGACATTGATTGGAGTACCTGCAGGAAGTGTATTAGGCCCTATTTTATTCGCCTTATTTGTAAATGATTTGCCTCAGGTGGTACTCAGTGGAAAAGTTTTTATTTTCGTTGATGACTCAAACATAGTTTTTATTGGTTCAGTTAATCAGTTGGAGGTATTACAAGAGTCAATAAATGAAGATATGAAAAGAATCTGTTCCTACTTTGCTGATAACTCATTGACTTTAAATAATGATAAAACAAAGATGATTACTTTAAGTACTTGTCGCAAAGTTAACAAATTATGCGGTTTCACGTTTGATATTGATGGTTTTAAAGTAACAAACTCTGAAAGACTGAAATGTTTAGGCTTAACGTTCGATAGGAAGTTAACTTGGTCATTCCATATTGATAATGCAGCAAAAATATGTTATATTCGTTTACGGTCGTTGTACTTGATTCGTGACTCCTTTACTAAGGAACAGCTTAAGACGCTTGGGCAAGCATTAGTAATGTCTGTGATGAATTACATGATAATTGTATTTGGTGCGACTTATCAAAAGTACCTGATTGTAATGGATAAGGTGCTGCGATCTCTAGCTAGGTTTATTTTAAGAATAAGGAAATATGACGGAGTTGCTGATAAAATTAGAAGTGACTTAAAGTGGTTATTTTGTAAAGAACTCTATGAATTTAGAGTGCTGTGCTTAATGTACAATATATGTAAACAGGAAAAAATTCCGTACTTCAAAAATTATTTTGTGACTGTAGGCAGTGTTCACTCTTACAACACTCGTAATACGAGCAAGTATAGTTATGTGTTTACCCCAAAATTAGAAACTGGTAAAAGGGTGTTTCAGTTTAGTGCAATTCAATTATGGAATAAATTGCCAGATAACGTACGAATGGCAAAAGACTTATGGACTTTTAAAAAATTGCTGACTAATTTGATGTTGAATCATGGTAATTCCTAATCTAGTTTGCCTATACTCAATACGGTTTCCAACGTTTATTATGACTGATTTGTTTTGACGTGCAAATTAAAGTTTTTGATGTAAGGGAATTTTGATTTTAAATACTGTTAATAATATAATTCGTGCAAATGAACATAAAGCCTACTGTGTAGGGCGTTCGTTTCTTGTATGTTGTGATTTTTTTTATGAGGTCAATAAATAGCAATGATAATAATAATAATAAATATTAATTTAGTTAAAAAAATTTAATTTTTACTTTCTTACCTTCCTGGCACGTAGTAATCATGAAGAGTAAAGTTGTGCATACTGCATGTGGATAACCTTGATTTTGAATGTATTGCAAAAGACCAACTTGACCAACTACATTCCAGATTGCCAATATTCTCGGCAGCTGCTGTAATTTGCAAATTCATATTAACATCTGCCCTACCAATTAATCTGTTTTAAAATGCATAGACAAATTTTTGTAGCAGTCACCTTGCATTAAGGCACATATACACATCACAGTTTCTTTCGTCTTTATGCCTGAATTTCTTATACTGGCAACCACAAGTAGGCTCAAGGTTATTAATTTTCCTAAGACATCAGTTGCATTTCGACAGATAACACTATCCAACCAACCAGACGAATATTGACTACGTTATGTAGCCGGATTTAGTTTAATGCTTGCAAATAACCTCCTAACTTAATATTTTTATGCTATATACAAAGTATGGCTGAATGGCACATGAAATTTCTTACAAATTATTTTTCGGTTTGATGTGTAAGTGTTTGGTAAAAAGCTTGTAAGAGTAGGTAGGTACTGATGTCTTTCCATCTAGAGGGAAACTATTTACAAAAGCAATATTGCACAAGAATTGTCTTTGTATCGTAAATGAATTAATTTCTAAAAAATTGTAACATAATGTAAGAAACATAATATAAAATTCATGAATATCAGTTCTACTTTAAATTTAAATTGCTAACATCGAACTTGATTTGAGAAAGTATAGTCATCGTTATTATAAGCTCTTGTAGGAAATAAAACGAATTGGAATGAGCGAAACTAAAACCTACAAAATTCAATTTTAATTTCTTAGCTTATAGCTAGACAAAAACTTTTTTAAAAAATAAATACATATACACGTGTGTCTACTTAAACAACCTTCCATTTGTATTTATAATTGACGAGTTCATTTTTATTCGGAAATTCGTTCGACTCGCTGCTCTAAGATTCCATAAACTTCCTAAATCAATTTAAAATGTAATATTACTTTTCCTTAAATAACTCAAAACAACTTCTTATACTGGCAACTTGCTTGTCTTTGTTAGGACATACCAATATTCCTTACCTTTATATTCACGAGTCTACTTTTCACTGAAAACACCGTACAATTTTCATTACAAAATAAGTTTCATAAGCTATTTACTATTTACAATCCCATCAGACACGGGCATGTCCTAATTCTTCTCACAAAAATAAATTACATTTCAATTTCATATTATGTAGCCTAAACAAATATTTTTTATGCACCATTCCAACAACTCTCTTCTTAACGATTTCAGTATAAGTAGACACTGCAACGAAATAACTCATAAAATACTCTGAGACAACCTTAGTCTGAAAATGGCATCACTAGAATTTCTATGGCAAGCATTCCACCTCAACCACATCCTTTTCAAGTGGATAATCCCCTACCGCTGTGCACTACGATGGGACAAAGAGAGCAAGAAGATTGTAATTAACGCAACATCCTGGAAATGCTTGGTTTGGAACTTTGTAGCCTTCGGATTAATAGTCAGCTTGAGTGGTGGCTGCAGCGGCTACCTCATCACCTTGCACTACGCTTCTTGGAAGAAAGAAGGAAAACTAAAGATAAAAACTGTACAAATGTGCGCTCTCATCGGAACATTCGTTAGCTGCTTCGCCATGGCCATTCTTGGTGGCTCAGCGCTATTTTACGGCTCACAGTTATCGGCTGCTTTCAACAGTCTCAAAATTTACGCTGAGGACTTTAACAGGTCCAAAATAACTCAACAACAATCTAACTCTGTAACAAAGTCACCAAAAGTCCTCTCAACGTTTCTTCAGCTTCACGTAATAATTCATTGGTTGGGGGCACTCTCCATCCCCGTGTTAGCCATTTACGAACAGGCATGATCCTTATCTTGGAATCATTGACCACTTCATAAGTGATCCTTATCATAGAACCATACAGGGCATTGGGGTGTCAGTTGGAGCTCGACTGCTCATCTCATACATTTGTATTGCTGAGGGTATGCGAATGCTCAGTTTCGGTTCTCTTCTCGTTTTCACAGCGACTACCATCTACTTTCAGAGCTTGATCACATTGCGGAGTCTCCCAACAGACATTTTGAAGTATAAAGGCCAGTTAGTTTATAATTTGTATGTACAACTTAGGCTGATTCACTGTGTGCTTCAGAAACCTGGAAACTCTTTCATTTTTCTTATTATCAGTTTTGGCATTGGGACATTGATTTGTCTTTTGTGGGGCACGATAAGATTCTTTGGAGATTTAGAATGGCATTTGTATGTTGGGCTTTTAGTGACTGATGTGATGTTTGTTGGATTTTTGGAGGTCACCTTACCTGTGGCTGTTTCAACCGATATCCTTTCTAGAGAAATTATACACATTTGCAAGTTCAAACCAATGAGTTGGAGGGATAAGGAAAGACGGATACTCAAAAAGGCAGTAGTGGCGCTTAGACCTATTTATTGGTGCGCTGGATCCGTTCTTCGAATTGATCGCTCAAGCCGAATGCTGATTTACAGTGCTGTGGTGGACTACGTTGTGAATGCTCTTGTAACCATTAAAGTTTAAATTAAATGCTTTAAACATGTTATGTATAGATTATGCCTTGCATACAGACAATTACCTTTTATTGTGAATTTATCCAATTTTGTAATGTATACATACATATTTGATAGAAATTATAGATTAAATTTAATTTAATGATATTTCACAAAACTCTTTTATATACTTGAAGGTTTTTTAAAATCATTTCGTACTTAAATGTTATGCATTACTGGTTCGGCCTATCGTATAAAAACCTTTTTTGATTCGGTAAGTATTTACAAATATCATTTTCCGTTCAAAAGCAACTGTCATAATTAATTTCCTGTCCCTAAGCTAAAATACATTCTTCAAAGTATCAACTACAAACCTTGTTTGTCAAAGTGAAACGAAATGTGTCCTAGAAAAATTGTGATAGTAAAAATTTTAACTGGTAATTCTGGTACTAGTAAACTATAAAGCTACCATTTTACTTAGGAAACTTATTTTCTGGCCATTTTTATTTACCAGGATTCATATTCCTGAACCGAGCATACCCGATTCGGAAAGAAAAACAAAATTATACGTTTCCAGCAATTCTTCCAACCAAATTCTCCAATACCATTACCAAACCAGTGAAACCCTTCATCAAAAATTTCCAGTAATAAAATAACCACACTTCCAAATGACATCATCAGTAATGCCAACAAAATTGGGATAACTTTAGGCAAATCAATAATATCTAAACCTTCTTTACTAAAATATTCAGTATTATCATTTTCCCCGTATTCCTTCCTATAATATGTCAAGTCGTCCAACTCACTACTCCAATCAGACATGTGTTTCCAATGGTAAACCAGTCCGTTGTCTTTCAATCTCCTGAGAGTTTCCATCAACCAATGTCGATTTCTTGTGTTAAATTCCCAAAACCACTGTGTAGGATTTAATTCATGACTTAAACGAAAACAAATCTTTCTCTCATGCTCAGCAGATGCTTTCTGGTTTATTCTGAGCTGGACCTCCTGCAATCTAGTTTTTGCATGTGATTTATCTATGAAAGTAGCATATTTCTTTCCATTCTTGTTTTTTAACATTGAAACTTCTCCAAGTAGTGTAGACCAGGACAAATTAGAGATTGGAATGAAACTGTCATTAATACGATTTAGTATACCAGCATTCTTAAAATCTAACTTGTATTTTATGTGTGGGGCTACATGAGAATTTTTAGGGTACCAAATAATTTTAAAGTCATTGCTTATCAGTTGAGTAAGGTTATCATACCCGGTTTGAGATGATTTAGCTGTAACCAAACTGGTAATAGTGTTTTCAAACACGGACCTGGTCATTATTCCAAAGAATACGATGAAAACGTGTAGAATAGTCTCAGCAAATATTTTCTGCGATGACACCTCCCAAGTCCCAAGGGCGAGACATGTTACAACGAGCAATTGTGTAATGCAAGATAAGTGTCTGCGGCGTTTTGCATGAATAAGAACAATTGAAGACGCCACAAGTGCTGCCGTGATCATTTTCCATAGTTGAAAGGGAAATGCCAATGTCCAAACTTCAATGTTAACATTTTTATACTCAATTTTTGTCGTGGATAAACAATAGATTATTACTTTAGCGTCCATGCTATTTTCAAAAAATGATGTTCGTTTGGCCAAAGACAATTTTTCGTAGTTTCTGTAGACTTTATGGATTGCGTGGTATCTTTTTTTGCTAGTAGCTCCTTACTAAATGCCTTATTCCTGTAGTCATGTATTTCAATAGAGATATTGTGAATTCTAGCTAAGTAAATGGTTGACATTATGTCATCTGTGCATTTGTAACTTATGGAATGTTTTAGCAAATTAAGTGCACACCAGTAAGGATCCATTTCTGTCAAGTCCAAATATCTAGAGAACACTATTGCTGGAATGATTTCCAGATTACCATTCCAAAAAAGGGATTTATGAAGTGCGACAGAATTTTCGGCTATTTTCTGGATAAAGCTGCCATGTAGAAGTTTGCCACTTGCCACAGCACTAATTTTGCTGTCGGACTCAATTGTTCCGTATAACTCTTTGTAAATAAATATCTTGGTTGCCGGCAAGTATTTTATGAGGGGATGTAAATTTAAAGATTTTTGTAGCACATTTCCGACGTAGTTGGGCGCAAGGTGTATGAAGATAATTGTGCTTGGAAATAAAGCCAAATTTGAAAATGGAAATATTTTAAATTCCAAATGCCTTCGTCCATCAATAAAGATGAACTGAGAAGGCTGGGAAAATTTTGTGGCATTCCTCTCAAAAACGTTCCAGGCTTCTGGGGAGTGTAAAATAGTTGTGGATTTTAGATCAGACATACACTTTGCGGGAGTAGGATAGCATAATGTTTGGGAATGAAAATGGAGGGTGGAAAGGAATGGAATTTTGTTGATAGAACTCAGGATTTGTTGAAAACCCTCGTCTTGACAGTCCTCAGCAAAATCCAAGAGGCTTGAGGTGAAAGAAAGGGATACTTGAAGAAGTAACGTGTGGAAATATAAAGTATACTCCATTTATTGAAAAAATCGTAAATCCTGGGGTATGTTTAATATAATTTTTAGTTTTTTAGTTACTTACAATAAGCCCATTCAAATATGTTCACTGCATAAGCACATAAATACAATAATTATATAATCTACCCACCAGGGTAAGCCGTTTACTAAATAGCCTTGAGACAATTACAAAAGATGTTATTTTGTTGACCAAAACAAAATATCAGTAAATGGAAAGAAAACATGTTATTTGATTACAATTAATGGGCGTAAAAATTAAATATCCTGTTGGGTATGCCTGCTATATGGCCTACTTAATATTAGAAACCAAATTGTTTATAACAATTTCACGTGTAATGAAAACAACTACAGAAGTGTTTTCAAAACCGGAAGTCCAAAATACTTATAGATTAATCTACGTGTGTTAGCACAAACTTTTGAACAAACAAAAATGTATACTCCTTAAAGAAATGAAATAATACTAGTTTACTGTTTGTTATTTAATGGCTCCCATCACTGTCTATGGGTATTAAAAATTCAATTATCCAATTCTTATTAACTTAATCCATTTAACTTTTACCTGTGATAAGTTGTTTCGTTGCTGGACAAGAAATTTTGGTTGTATCTACAATTATGATGTTTGTGCTCTGATATAAATCTATTTCATAGTTTCATACCTTTGAAAGTTTAACAGAGGTGGTCAGAAATTGTTAAGCAGATTACCAGCCTTTCTCTTCTCATGATCTGCAACCAGCTCCACGCGCCACGCGTACAAAACTGTCGAATTTCAGATTAGATTCATTTGTTTATTTGAAAACGGAATAATTTTTTAAATTATGTAATACCAATACGGTTGAAAATGAAAGCGATAAACATTTTAACAAAATGTATTTTGCATTTTTCAATAATTATACAACCACATCTCTGTATTGAATTGTCCTAACAACACATCATTT
>JAHZNG010002004.1:0-15595 GCA_027744375.1 Orchesellides sinensis | reverse complement strand
ACTTTGTATAACCATCTATAGTCGGAAGTTGCGGTAGACATCCATGGAAAAGGGTGTGAAGTGATTTTATGACCGTGGAATTGCTCTTGCAAAACTTTTCCTGGACACTCATTCCAATCTGGACGTTATGGCGTGTAGGCTGGAATAGTCCCAGCAAACCATGTTGTATAGTACACTGTAGTACTATAGCTCTTTTAC
The DNA here is from genome assembly GCA_027744375.1 of Orchesellides sinensis. Classification (NCBI taxonomy): domain Eukaryota; kingdom Metazoa; phylum Arthropoda; class Collembola; order Entomobryomorpha; family Orchesellidae; genus Orchesellides; species Orchesellides sinensis. Next base: position 15,397 of record JAHZNG010002004.1, on the reverse strand, counting down.
AGTAATAGCCTCAAGGTTGCCATTATTTCACTTTCGAACAGACATTTTTCTTTGTGTTTCTCATCTTCTTGCACAAGATTGCACTTCTTTAAACGTAAATGAGATCACATTTACAGACATACATACACAAACATACTTATAAAATCCCTAAGCCGACATAATGTAAACTACTATGTGTGTGTGCCATGATGCCATGATGTAATGGCATTGGGAAAAAGATTTGCAATCTGATTTCCTTCTCACCAAAAGACATAGTGTACAACAACGCAATTTAAACGTAGCCAGAAAGGAAGATTGTCTTTTAAGTGATGATGCACAGCGTTATGTATGTGGTGGTAGTAGTGGTCGGTAGAAGTAGGAGGTGGAAAAAGATAAATGCATACATATTTTTGCCATTCGGTAAGATCGTGGACAAAGATATGTTTGGACATGTCATGTTCATGCATGAGCTATGACGGCATAAAACACCATTATTATTACGGCAGTCGTATATAAAGGATTATTGCTTTTTATGTATGCTACTTACACCACTCATCCGTACATATACACTACAAGAGTACTAACAACGCCAACACTAAATGAAGTACCCACTTGTAATTCTCCACACTGTAAATATATGAATGTGTACTTGAAAGAGAAAAAACTACCGTGAAATATTCACGCTTTCACATATTTCTCTGTGCGTGCATGATAAAAAAGAAGTTTTTGGTCTTTGCTTCTTCCTGGCAGTGGAGGAACACAATAATGCATGCACTTACACTTACACCACACTTATAATATGAAATGGACGGGAAGGGCAAAACAGAAGAAGAAAGCAGAAAAGAGGATGATGGCGATGATGACGATGATATCATGTAAAATTCTTGTGACACTTTTAATGGCTTGTGTAACCATCCTTTTCCTCTTTTTCTCCAGTCACACAAGGATATTTTATATGACATGAGATGGGAGAGATCCGCAAGAGATCCAAAACCATTTTTGCAAAGCAAGTACTTTCTCTCTCTCTCTCGCGAATTATATATTACAGTATATTATGTACCTATATATCTAACATCATTTGTGACCTCTTACTTTTGGTCATGATCATGGTTTTGTGTACGATCGTGTGAACAAGGTCGTAAAAAATGCCAGTTCTCCCGTATTTTACTTCTGACGTGGTATCCGTCGTGGTGGTGGTAGAAGTGGATGAGGCTGTGCATAGTTATTATATTATGGGAAAATTGTGTATATTTTTACGAGCACTGTTTTCTTCCTTTAGCCTCTTTGTACACATACTACTTTTAATGTTGTCTGGCTTGGCTTATGTGCCCATGGATCTTCATCTTTTTTACGCTGATGGAGTAACTGATATCTTGAGATATCGATAGAGATAAGAGCAAACAGGCATGCCACGATCTTGTCATGATTCCACATATATTATTATATGAATGTACATATTATGCATATAACTCCCTTAAGAGACTTCATGCCATGCATGCCACACCGAGAAAAGTGTATCGACTATCAACCACATTGACATACGTATATCTTCTTCTCGCCTGTCTTTCACTTGACATCTCTCTGACATTACTTCCCACAGTTCATGAAGAGCTCTATATTTATTATACTAAATTTAGTTGAAAGTCGTTATGTAAGATGGTAAATGGTGAACATGCTCATCGCCCACGACATGGTTGGAGGCAACTTTCACAGTCATACTTTGAGACACTGACAAAAAAGCTTTGATCCACGACTGCAGTTATTCCGATATCGTTTTTCGAGATCTTTATATTTTAGAAATCCGGAGTCGGATTGGATTATATAGGGATAATAATGTCTTCCAGTTTTTTAAGACCACATACAGATGTGCGTATATATACACACATATATTCTTTGATGATGAAGCTTTGGATGGAGAAGAAGAGTAAAAAAGGGTAAAGTGAAAGTGCAAGTTTTTCTTTTGTTTTTTTTTCTTCGTACTTTCTCTCATTTTACTTTCTTAAGCTACTCTTTGGTTCTTTCTCTTACACGTATTTTCTCTGCCTAAGACATCAGTAGCATCAGGGGCCAATGTAACCATTAAACATGAGAGATGAACTCTGTAACTTTTATTATAATGGAAAGGAAGCTCTATAAAAAATATTTTAGCCTCTTAAGATAAAGACCACTTGAATGTAGTCACAGAGAGCAGGAGTTGTACTTGTAACAAACGCAACGGCTAGAAGTGTAGTTACTTTTGGTAGTTATTATTACTGACTGGCTACTACTTCTACTTCTTCTGCCATTACAACACTTTGATCTTATTTTTTAATGTGGAGTCTGGAACATAAGTACCTATGCAGACTCTAAAAAATTTCGGAGTATTTCCAATGTGTATGGACCAAACGCTGATTTTATGGATTTGTGTAATAATATGTACTTAAATGTATGTGGGTATGGGTATATATGGCCGGGCGGGGATGAAAATCACTATCATGAACACTTTTCTCTTGCCAGCTCCCTATGTACTCTCGCGCCTCTCTTCTTAGAAAACGCTATATGAATTGGCTGGAAACAACAGACTCAATTTTTGTCCTCTTGTTCCTCGAAATAAAAAACTGCTCGTTTTTCGTTTTTACTCCGAAAGGAAGTGAGCAATAGTGAGTTTACGTACATCATGACTATAACCATATAAAACGTGTACTTTCTTCTTCGGAGAAAGTAAAAAGCTTTTCGGTAGACACATCTGCACTACAGACACATATTGAACAAAAAGGCATTTAAAACTAACATTGTATTTGCGTGCTAGTCTCTGTGCCTCCCTCTCCGCAAAACGTGCGTTGTTCAAGAGAGCGGAACATCATTTTAGAAAATTTATTTTAAAAGCCAAGAATGCCCTTTATATCTTTCTTATAGATTCCATATTACATATTACCCGTATCAAGCGTATTACAGATATGAGTTTTTAGAGCAGGGATTATAATAATATGAAAATGAGAATTGTGATACAAGCGAGATAACCATTAAAGATTGCTTTGCCATCTCATTACGTATTATATGTACTTACACAAACCCTTCACCAAGTCAAATCCAGGGATACCCAAGAATCTTTTACATAGGCGCAGACTAACGTTACAATTGTTGTAAGAAGGTACAATGTACAATGTAAACCATATGGCTTTTGTGCTTTTTTGGATGGTGAACAGCTGGTAAATTGCTGTAAGAGCAATTAAAACCCAAAGCGGAAAACCGTATATTCTCAAATACACTAATATCATTTACTGCCACGCTCTCCTTTTACTTTGTTAAATTGTACATTAACGTGTGTGTATGTGTTCAGTACGGGGTAGCATATATAGGCCGTAAAAAGGATGTGATATCACATCACATCACCCAATATGTTTCACTTCCACCAGAACCGAAAGCAAAAACAGGGCAATTCCAAGCAGATATAGCAGTTTAGAATATCATTAGAAAATCCCACATGGTATTCATGAAAATAATATGGCTCCTTTTGCTTTTGGTAGCATGGTGCATATAATTGCCTTTTCAAACGAACCAACCAAAAATACATATCTGCTGAAATCTCAGTAGGAAAAGGGAACAATGTATGGGCCTTCCTCCATTTTCCATACAAGAGTTGTATCTGTATCAGAAACCATTTCATTCTATGTTCATGTTCACATTTGGTAATACGTATTTTATATAGTACATATTATAAAGTGCCGTTAACTGTTAAGTTCTTTTATTGTTACAAGGGGAAAGCGAAGATATAGAATGGTATACGCGGACAAAGAGAGTAAAAGTAGTTTAGAGTTTTTCTTTCTACTTTCTTTTTCTAGAGAATCAAAGCAGTGTAGGGAAAGGATGTGCATTTTACTTCATTATGTACATGTGCTCATATCGCGTGAAAAATAAAGGACCGAATTTTCTTTATGTTCTTGTTCTCATACGCTAGTATTTAAAACATGGTTTTTTACATGCATAGAAGACTGAAATATTGTTGGCACTAAGAAAGAGAGCGCAAGTGAACAACCCTTTTCTGTCAACAAAAAATGCAATGAGCTTTGCGAAGCATTAAAAACAATTTTTAAAGAAAATTAGTGTAATATTAAATTCCATGTTATTTTTATGGCTAACTGCGTTTATAAAAAGCCGACAGGGACAGAGTGGAATTAAATACGGCCTAGTTTTATAAACTATCCAGACTTTTTGAGTTGGCTTTGGTTAATGCACAAGTTTTCGGATTTGGTAAATCTAGAGTTTTAACCAATGTTTGCAAGTCATGTCTTATGAGGCTGGTTTTACCAGTTAAAATTAAACTTTTTTTTATCGCATTCACAAGTTGAAAAATTCTTTGGCTTAAACGTTAAAAATTAAGTGGTTAAAATTAATCCCTGATATTTTAGTATAAAATGGAATTTTTTATCCTGAAAGTACAAAAGTGGGTAAAACAAAATATTACTGACTCTACCTTCACGAAATAAATCTAAAGAGAAGTTTGGTGATTCTTAACTAGATTGACCTTATACTCGTGTCCATCAAACTAAGCTATAGCAGAACCTCAGACCAATGCACAATAACAATAACCTCAGCGCTTGCCCTTACATTTAGCATCAAAATCCAAGCAATCACAACCAAGTTTACGTGAGAGTTCTTGCCAACTGTATGGAGAATGACAAAATTTTACTTTAAAAGAAAAAAAAGTACTATAAAGTAAACTGCATCTTTTACACCAATGCCATTTGTTGTGTCTGACTCGCCGAAAGGGGAGAAAATGAACACATGCAGAGAAAAGAAGAGGACAAGAATGACAACAGTTACGGTAAGAAAATAACAGCAAAAGATTCCTGTAAAAGTAGACAAGTACAAGTGGCATTCTTTTTTTATACTCTTCGTGAGAGAGAAAGAGATTTGTTTGCTCAATATATCTACTTAGGGTAACTTTTGCGTGAAAATAACAAGGAAAACATTTCAAGATGAAAATGAGATTGTTGCCGGCTTGCTTTTTCCTGGAAAATGTTTGTTTCATTGGATCAACTTAAAGGACCAGTAGTGTAACAGCAGCACACTCGTTCAATAGTCCTTACTCCCATCTTTCTATATAAAACCTTATCGCATTATATTTTTGTCCTTTATCTTCTCAACTGCATACCAGATCCCATATCTTATACAATGACGTTGAATACCGGTGTATACAGGAGAATCCATTGTAGTTGTCGTTGTGTCGTCCCGGAACAAATTTGTTTCCGCATTTTACTTCGTCTCATGTAAACATTTATGCTCCTCTCTGTCTGTCTTTAAATGCTGCTAGATCCAATGTCCTATGTATCTACTAAAGGAAAGAAGATTCCTTCAGCGAAAGTAAGAGGAAACTGTAAAGTGAATTCGCGTTTAATACAAACAGTGTTGTCGTACTCATCATAATATCAGTTTTTCAAAGTTTCAATATCTCCTCGCAAGTTTTATGCAAGCACTCCCAAAAAAATGTACAACGATCCATCCTCTTGACACGGCTTTCTCCTTCGTTGCATATACACATACAATATGTGGCTGTCTCTGACTCTGAATTTTATGTAATGTAAAAGAGAAAGCTGTGTAGTTTTGTGAAAGTTGCTGTAGCTTTTTAAGAATTGGGTTTTCAACCTCTGAATAGTTAAAGCTAACAAAGCAAAAGTGAAAAAAGACAGTTTTCTTTGTTATGTATGGATTTTACATTTTCGTTGCATTCCTCTGCATCACCTTGCTCATTTATTACGTACACAGTAGAAAGGAGCAGATTTCCTCAGCTCTGACAATTTAAAATGGTCTCATGTATTAGAAACGACGAGAGGTGAGGAGAGAGTAAAGTATTTCTAAATGGGAGTTGCCATTACATTACATTAAATTACACCACGTTGAAAATTGGTAAGCTAAACTGGAGTCGGAGCGAGAGAAGAGCCAACAAAACGCTACTTTTTCTGTTGCCTCAGGATGGTTGGCTTTGGCTTGATGTGTTTCTTTGGACTGCTGATGGGCAACTTTTATATGTGATGTGCGGAGAGAGCACTCAATTTTTCTTTCGTTTTGGGCTCAACTTCGGAGAAAGCCAAATGTTTATTCAAATTTCGGTACAAATGTACATACCTATTTTTTCCCTTGTTGCAACATGAATGTAAATGGGAACTGTAAAGTAAACCTTGAAATTTTAAATTGATGTGTGTGCATTAAGTACAAGGTTGGTCTCACAGAAAAAAACTTTTACAAAGCAAAGGGCTTTACACAAAAAAGCATTAAATAAAAATACCAATGTAATGGGCTTGGGGTTGGTGAAACGGTTACAACTTTTGCCACAGTGTAACCATTATGTTACGAAACGGAGTGATGAGAGACAGCAATAGCAATTTAAAGTCAATTTTAGACGAGCCCCGAAATTTTGCTTGGATTTCTGTGACACGTGTTTCCTGTCTGTTTGGCTGAATCTGAACTGCAGTTTTGATAAAAGCGATAGAGATTACATTTTGGTCTATGGTGTTAAGGTATTTATTATAAATGTATTTATACAAACATTCCAGAATGCAAAATTTTTTATACATAATTTCTACAAATATGATCATGCAAATAATGTGATCCAGAAGTAACCATGCAGGACTTAATTCAATGTTTGTTACTCTCTATTTCATTCTAGCCACAAAAATTAATTGTTTAAAAATGGAATTGCATTTGCGATACAGTATGAAGTTTTGCAAAACTCCGACCATGAAACTTAGAGTGACCCTACTGTGACCAATCAGTAAATAATTTGTGTTTTATTAAAAACTAGCATATGTTGTCCACTCTTTTGTTTTCCCCAACATTTTACAATTTATTAGGACAGAACACATTCATTTCATTCATCAGCGAACACGACCGTTGCTGATTTACTTGTGGAGACCACTTGTAAATTTCTCATAGAATCGGATAGCCTGTTTTCCGCCTGTCAGTCTCTGTTCTGACCAACAAAAACTCATTTACTTAATTCATGAAATGTGTGTTTTCACAATGTCAGATAAAGCCACAAATCATGGTGAGCACTTGTAACCATACATAGCTTAGTCGTTTAATTAAATATTGCAAGAAAGAATATCCTCTAAGCATCTAGAAATTCAATGCATTATATAACCTAACCCCGAACTTGAAACAAGGATTGCTTGTGGAGTGGCCAATAAAACACATGGACGTCGTCCGCAGCAAAATTTGCGAAAGGTTCAAATGCAAAACAAAACCCAAATACAAACATTAGTTTTCGTAAATTGTTTCAAACATGTATAATGGACACACGTAAACAGTAGCCGTTAAGCATAAAAGTCCCGTAAACTCGAAAGAATTCAATCTGATTAGCATTTGCATGGATACTCTCGTGTAACGATTTTTTCAGATGAATTAAGCTAAATAAAATGGTCTGGCTGGGTTTTCATGGGCCGATGTGCATTAAATTCTTTCACATTTTCACATTTCTATGCAAATATCCATCTAGCGTACTTGTTCAAATGCTGCACTGTCCCCACGGATATACGGAGAGACAAACGTAAATCACAAGCCTAGGTTTTCTTTCGTACCTTGTGGTGAAGCTGTTATGCATCAGGTTTTAAAATGTCTGGTGAAGTATTAAAATTAATACAGTAAATATGCCATATGGGATTTTTCCTGTACCGTAGTGCATATACGAATACATGTTAGCGGTAGTAATTGCAATAAATACTTTTTTCATAAGTGCCCTAGACATAAGTACACCAAAAATACCTACAAGCTTCTCATAATGGTTAAATAATACAATATCACTTTTATACGCAGAATAAGCAATAAAACCCAAAATAACAAAATGCATGTAGATTATGTCCTTAAGGGAGTACCAGAAGTCATGTTATTTCAGGAGCAAAGGAAAAATGTAAGAATGTAATACCAGAAAATATATGAAAGTACTCATGTAAATAAGACCGTTACGAACGCATTAAACTTTCTCTAACTTTCTTCCACCAAAGTACTAGGTGTGCAGATGTAGCTTCAGGGCTTATTCCATATTCCCTCCGCCTCCATAGAATTAGCATTGTACCAACATTACATTCGTTAAACTCCAACCGCCTATGCATATGCATGGGTGGCCTGCCTACACACATACTTCATTCCTCCGCTCTTTCAGAATCACACTTCAGAACACTGTGATAGAGAAAAAAGTTTAAAAAATAAAACTTAACTTGTAGCTTAAGGGTCCTATTATTGCTACTTGTGTTTGTAGCAAACCAAGGGAATGAGTATTTGCCATAACTTTTATGACTCACCTGAGCACCATTAACACAGCTATCCCAAACACTTTCCCATTTTTTCCTCTTTCCTCGAAATGTGTGTGGGAGCTTTCTCCAACTTGTAAAAGATGTGACCATTGTTGTACTCTGTAATCTTTTCTGGTGGAAGCAAAAGGCAAAAAATGTGGTTTCTTGATTTTTGTTTACACTTTGAATTTGAATAATCTTTTATTCTTCAAAACATGCAACAAAATAATGTGAAAGTTGAATCATGCTGATGGTACTGCGAAGGACCAAATATATCAGTCGGATAGTTTCTAAGAAAGACCCACGCTTATAGAAGCTTTTTTCTTGTACACAACGGTGAAAACACAGTTGAACGCCTTTGTTTCAAGTAACCAGCCAAATATTCCTAAAGAATACAATTTACCAGTTTTCTCCATTCTTGCGTATGGGTGATTGAACGTCCAAGAAGTCACAGCTGTTTCTCGTTTTCCTTCAGAAATCTAAAAGGGGGAAGGAAATCAAGTCATTTTCTGATAAAGAATAGTAGGCAGAGAATGCTTTTAATAGGATTATTTTTGGTACAAACAGGCTCTCTTAACGTACAGTATATGAGACGCTCACCCAGGAAAATCACATGAAGTCCTGTTTTTTTTTGTTGAAAAGCAATCAGAGAAAAGTGTAAGAGTTACACTGAAAAAGAAAGGAAATTATAGTAGATTACTCATATCACCTAACTTTTTCAATGTTGTTGAAAACCTTTGCTAAAAGCACCTATAGAACACATACACACACCATTATTTTACCCTGATTGCTCCTTACTTGAATGCTTCTTGCCCTTCGCTGCTTTCTTTATTCATTGGTGCAGTGCACTATAATGCGCATCCATTACGTTGCAACACGTGTGCCCCGTCCTGCCTCCTCAACAACTTCATTGCTCGTTAGTAATTATTGGCAAGCAAACGGTATAGTCTAAAGACACCAAAATAGCAGGGAAAGCGGACAGAAAAGGAAGAAAGTTGAATGAAGGTTCGTTGAGGATAGCAATAATAGGAAGAGGAAGTTGAAAATAGGAAACACTCAGGAAGCTGTAAAAGAGAGTAAGGAAGAATGTACAGAACAAGAAAGTGGAATTGCCAAAACTATACATCCTCCTACACGTGACACAATATATATATATATATATATAACAATTATAATGGGTTTACAAACGAACAAAAGGTTTACATCTATAAATCAAGTCCAAAACGCATCAGTAGCCATAAGCCGCATAGTGTACGCACCTTGTACTCGTCTCCGACTATAATGCCAGTAGTACATGCATACAAATGCAGTAATTTTAGAGTTTTTTTATTGGAACTCTTATCTTCCGCTCTTCATTAGGCTGTTTCTTTGCGTCTAAAAGAAATGCGTCCCGTTTGTGCGTGCGACTCTCGTTAGATATATACACGGATCCTGGTAATGTATATTGGTTTCAAAGAAGTTCTGAAATAATGTAACATTATATGAGAAATGGTAACAATAAAAAGCCAAAAAGTTGTTCCTTCCTTTGATTAGACCAATGTGCCTGCTCCTCCTTTGTTCTTCTGTTCACTTGATGAAGTTGATGGCAAACTAAAGTACGAGTAAATGAAGGAATGAGCGAGAAGACGAAGGAGAAAGGACGGATGCAAGCCTGGCACAAAAAAAACGTACGTATAAAGACGAGACGGCACAGAAGAAACATTTGTATGGAAAAAGTTTTCCAACTTTATTTTGTTCCAAGTGGGAATTGTCTTTGGGAGCTGTACACATTATTATTATGGCTGCATAAGCCAACGTATACTTTCACACACACAATAATAAAGTAGGAGCAGTGTGTGTGTGTGAGTTTATATGTGCGTGGCAAGTTTACCAAATTTGTATGGAGTCATTGTCCTCCTCTTCCGACTTATACTCTGCTTTCTCATCTTCATCATCTGACTTGGTTGACGGATGCGAGTGCTACTTGATTGTTGTCATTGAATTGGATGGGGAATTGGTAGTCTTGACTTTTTGTTTGCCTGTAAAGTCTTATAACAAACTATGCATTAATACACCATACAATGTTTCACAAACTAGTGGTATATAATAAAATGCACAAATTAGCCGGTTGGTATTACCAATTATCACTGGTGTTTTGGGAGCTGTACACATTATTATTATGGCTGCATAAGCCAACGTATACTTTCACACACACAATAATAAAGTAGGAGCAGTGTGTGTGTGCGTTTATATGTGCGTGGCAAGTTTTCCAAATTTGTATGGAGTCATTGTCCTCCTCTTCCGACTTATACTCTGCTTTCTCATCTTCTTCATCTGACTTGCTTGACGGATGCGAGTGCTGCTTGATTGTTGTCATTGAATTGGATGGGGAATTGGAAGTCTTGACTTTTGTTTTCCTGTAAAGTCTTATAACAAACTATGCATTAATACACCATACATTGTTTCACAAACTAGTGGTATATAATAAAATGCGCAAATTAGCCGATTGGTATTACCAATTACCACTGGTGGACTGACTATGTTGTTATTGTTGATCAACTCAACTCGATCAAATAAAAGACCTTAAGCTTGGATGCGCTAGTTTAGGATATTTTAGAACATGTCATGTTTAAAAATTCTTATTTTAGCTTTTACTTTAGTTGTTGCACTCATTTGAGTGTTTTGCTGTTTACTTTATTGAAACTATCTTATCGATAGTTCTTTGTCGTTGATTCCCATTCTATGTAAAATGGCTGTGCTGTAAGTCTGCAATCGGCCTATAGGTCAAATCAGCGGTTATAGTCATACTAGGTCCGTTTCTATCAAAAAGAATACATGCATAAAATTTTAATTTAGCTTAATATAGTAATTACATCTTAAAAGGTAATAGTGTTCTTCAGATTTAGTTATTTTATACAAAGTTTATCGTTCATTCTACGGTTACTTCAGCCTTACTTAACCATAAATCATTGGAGTAGAGCCTATATGTGGGGACAATGGCAATTAGCTTTTGATTGAAAAATACATACACAAACCCATCATTCGATCCTTTACTTTGAAAGACTGTCTTTCTCGACATTTGCTGTGGTGTAACTTAAATTCTTATTTTGCAATTACATATTATATTTACATGATGGCAAATCCACAACTTTATCTTAATTTTTAAAGATTTTCCCATAAAGAAATGATCGTGGGTGAATAACCTTGTACAACTTATTCACGTTTCTGAATAGCCCTTCCCATATTTTCTTTAATGTCCCATCATGAAGTGCTGATTGAATGGTGCTGTCTAGATTCCCATTTCTTATTTTTTGATTCAATAGCTGTATCACGGATCCAAAGGTAAAATTAAGCGCATTCTCATTTTGCATCACCCTCCGACTTCGTCGTACCTTTTTATTCTTTAAGAATTTATTTTTTATACTCATCTCAAGATGAATGGCTTTTCCATACCTTTCTATCAGAGTATTCAGTTAAGGACTAAAAGTATATGGTTTACGTACTACGAAAGCTACGTTCCTTTCGCAATTCTACACATCATCAGTTAGTGTGACGTGAGCAATAGCATAAAGATTTAACAAATGCATCTGTACTCTGACACGCGAGATTTTTTTAGATCCTTCTCCTTGTAAAATGTTCCTCATCTTCTTTTCTTCATTTTTACGTGAATGAAGAGCAACTTTGTTGATATCATGATGATGATAAGTCACTTTCACCAAAGAGAAATCTCCAGCCGTCAGAAAAGTTGGATGGATCAGAAAAAATAACATTTTCTTGGTTTCCCGTCAAAATGATAGTAGTAGAAAGAGAGTAGATGAAGAAACTTTCTTTTCCTGCACACTGAATTGTCAGCTGGAATGTATATAGGCTCCAAAGTAAAGTACTTTATATCCGATGTCGAGAAAAAGCGGAAGTAAAAAAAGTAGTTTTTCCTGTAATAGTGCATCGAGGGATAAATCAAGGCCTGAAAAAAAGTTATAAGAGTCATTTCTAAAGGATCTTATTTTAACAAGGATGGTAATGATATGATATGTTATGTGGGGTTGTTTGCAAATGCTTACATGCTTAGGTATATAACTTTCACTTTTAAATGGATATGTCATAATAATACAGTTGAATACACCATAGCCCCTCCATAACCACATTTTCTTATTTTGTCAGGAAAGATAAGATGGAACGAATGAAGGTGTCATATTTGATGGAAGAGGTTGAGCAGTGGTATACAAATAGATGGATTGTCATCAGTTTCCTTTTGTTTGAGTCTTCATTTCTTACAAATGAGCATTCCAGCAATACTTACGTACCACTTTGAATTGTCAGGATGGATAAAGTCGAATATTTTAATACGCTTGCAAAATGATATCATTTTCTAGTAAAATTGAACATTGTCCGTATATTATGAGTTTCTAGAAAAAGTGCTCTTGAAACGTACTCATCTTCCTTACCTGGCAAATCTATTTCACAAAAAATCTTTTTTATTTGACACAGGAATTCATCTCTTAAGAAGAGAGGGCGGAAATATACAGAGTTGAATTTTTCAAGAAAAAACTACTCCTTCGTTTTAGTTCGAGGAGGAATGAATGCAAATGAGAAATATCATTGGATGAAATCAGTACAAAATCTTTCCAAAGGATACGATTTCAATTTACCGTGAATGAGCAATTCAATCACATGCGTGCCTTTCATTTCACTAATGCTTTCATCATCTTCTCAGGATGCACCATTCTATTTCCTATTAATGTGATTCTATGAAAAGCTGGTTTTTTGGAGTTTGCAAATGTGGAGACCTTCCGATACTCGTATAAAAGTATTTTCTTCAAAGGTCAGTTGCAATCCCCTCTCTTTGTTGGGAGATGCATTTTTATGTAAAAATTGTTTAAGGTATGGATTAATTCACATGTGTATATTATATATATTTAAGTATGCATTTATTTATATGACGGGTTAATGTGATAACGGCCATTTTCCTTCATGTACTATAAATTGTAATAAATGCCCTGCCAAGAGTTTGTTACTTGTTTACGATCCGGTTTACATGCCCAAAACTCACCTTGTTGAATATGTGTTTAACAGACAAATATTTTACAAAAATTTTGTTTCAAAAATTCCACATTATGTTTTAGGTCAATAATATAATACAGGTTGCATATTTATAGTATTTTAAAATGTAATAAGTTTACATAAATGGAATTTATACTATGTTTCAAGACACCCTTACAATTTATTATGTAAAGTTTGTATTTGGCAAAAATAAAAATTAGAATAAATATTATGCTTTACTGAAAAATGCTATGGTATGCTTTGGCTAGTTTCCANCAATTTATTATGTAAAGTTTGTATTTGGCAAAAATAAAAATTAGAATAAATATTATGCTTTACTGAAAAATGCTACGGTATGCTTTGGCTAGTTTCCATAAAACTCATTGCGTATTCTTTTATGTAGAGAGTTATTACAAGTCTGAATGAACCATACTAAATAGGCGGAATATACTAGCTTGTTTACTGCTTTTTGAAGTTCTACAAAAAATAACGCTGACAAGCATACTTTTACGGTACAGTGTAAGGATAAATACAAAAGTTTCAAAAAACGATACTTAAATAACTGTAAACATATAAATTAAATAAATTTACGAATATCTACCTTTTAATTTTTTTGTAGCTAAATATTACTATTCTAGATTAAAAAAGATACAAAAGTTTTTACATTTTCATAGTTATTACAGGTAGGAATATGTTTATCAATTGCAAGGTGAGACGGTAAATTTTAAGGGCTTTACCAATACTATGAATAGTACATTTCGAATACATTCTGCTACAAGCCAAACACAGCTACAAAACGCAATAAACTTTGAAACATGGATGGATGTCTTCTACGTATTTAAGTATGAAATTTCTGATAAGCCAAATAACAATTTTGAACCTCATATACACAAGTACTTCACCAACTTTGTCAGAAAATTCTACGGTTTAAAGCCAATTCTAGCCGAAACTTGAATAAAACCATGAGCATTTTACCTGGACATATTTGTAAGTACCTTTGCATTTTAGATTTTAAAAGTAATGAACATTCGAAATAAATTGTAAACAACACCTTCAGACCAATCAGTAATAAATTAAAAGTTACTTTAGCTTAAATTATATTTGTGGTCAGAAGCTTGATTATATATATTTGTTTATTTAGAAATGCATGATGCGATTGCATACAAAAATTACTTTCTATAATAAATACATACATAATACTATACACCTGCCTGTCTTTCTCCGTTCTTTTATATGTGTTCCCTGATCTCATCTATTTTAATTTTACTTCTGCATTTTTTTTGTAAAAAAGTTTTACTCAGTTATTTTGATAAAAAGCTTTTCCCTAGTTTGGCAAATGCCCAGTGACCTGGAATAAAAGTCGGAAAAAATAACTTTTTAATAAACTCAACGTGCAAAATACATTTTTTTAAATGCCTTTTCGTACACATGTGCATATATGAATGTATGTGCGACCTACGCCCTAGAGATACAGAAGAACATGCTTTTCTACATACAATTTTGGCACAGCCAGTGTTAAGTTGGCAGTACAACAAAAAGTTATTCGGAAAGCGGAAGGAGACCGAAAGTAATTGAGATTTTAAATAGAAAATATGGAAGTTGTGAGGCGACCGCCCAAGTACCCTATAGTACCTCGTCGTGACGTGGTGCTTCAGGCCTTTTATTCAAAAATAATTTCATATATTCCAACATTCCAAGGTGTCCTTCAAGGTAAGTATGAAGGGATAAGTAAATACTTGAGAGGAGAACAGACATGGATCTTTGTGAACACGTGTGTATGAGATGTTTTACAGTCACTACAATTTAATGCAGCTGAATTAGTGCTAAATGCCACAGATATCTTTGTCGGCAAACTGGATCCCGTTATGATTTTACAAAGGCCAAGGTTGAAGATAAGGAGCTAACTTCGAGCTATCTATGGATTAAGCTTTCTAACTAAGGTTTTCGAGAGAATTGTGTACAACAAGCTACTAAAAATGACTGCTGATTATTTATCTAAAAATCAACATGGGTTTAGGTCTGAACGGTCATGCGACACTGCAGTGACTTTATTTACGCAATCTATGTATGATATATTAGATAAACCGTCAGGTAAAGCTATTGCAGTGTTTGTAGACTTTAGTAAAGCTTTC
>JAHZNG010002003.1:0-11815 GCA_027744375.1 Orchesellides sinensis | reverse complement strand
AACGAATATTTTATGCTTGCTCACACTTTATGCCATGATGCTCGATGTTGTATCGTTTTATTTTGGTCGTTGTAAATCAAAAAACGAGCAGGAGAAGGAATTTCCATCAAAAAGCTGACGAGAAAGACAAAAAAGGAATATATATTCTTTTGGAAGAAGAAGAAGCTGAAATGTGTGTAGTTTGGATGCTGGGACAATATGGTCTGGCTGAGTTGTCTTGTAAAATGTTGCATTTTATGAAAGACAGAGAAAGAACAAGACAATGTCGCATATTGGAATAGAGCACAGCGGAGTTTTCCAACAAGAAGAGGAGAGGCAGGAGTAGTCTTTGTAAGACGTAATAACAAAGCCAGAGAATAGTCTTCTCTGAAATATAATAATGGTTGTGGTGACAAGAGAAGCTGTCACATGAGGAGAAAGCTCCTTCATAAAGGGATCTTCCTTCGCGTTTCCAAGCTTTCTCCTGTCTCTCCCTTTCTCTCGTGTTCTTTACTCTCTGGATATATTTTCCATTGGAGTACATGTATATAAAGCATAGCTAGAAATGTGAATGCATTTTGATGCTTTGTATGTGTGCACATAGCAATTTTTGTGGGTCTACTAACGACGACTTGAGAGTGAAGCGCGGAGACAATAATACACAAAGTAGAATGGAGAGACAGAGGCAGCGACAAGAAGGGCGAAGCACTAAAAACCAGCAAAAATGAAAATCAGTTGAAGGTATGCATGCATGTATGTATGGTATAAAGATATATTATAAAAGGAACTTGAGGAGAAATGTACGTTTTGTAAAATGTTTTTAAGAAGCTTAAAAACATATCTACAGGAAACCTTGCGACAGTCTTCCATAAGCACAACAACATACATACAGTTATAAATCCCTAATATTTAAAATTGCCCAAGAGTTCAAAACACCGATATACTTAAGTACGACAGGATTGGGAATGGTCTTAAGTTAACTGTCATGCGTTTTGCAAATAAGTACTTTTTACAGTGGAAAATACGTGTAACGTTAGATGTAGGCGGATGCATTCTTCATTCAGAAGGAAATACAATAGGTTGGGGTTCTCAGTTGACTTATTGCTGCATACCTAGCATTCCTTCACAGAGCTGCATTAAATTCTTGGAATATTACAGGACACACGGGCAGAATTCCATACATTGATGGTCTTGTTTTACTTTTATTTTTTACTTATGTTTTAGTTGTAGTCTTAATACCATTGGTAATTAGGGTTAATCGAAACCAGTTACGTCGACAAAATAATTATTTCCATTGCGATTCTTTATCCTTGAAAGGAAAAAGTATTTATGAACCAGATCGTACAACGGGTTTTTATATAAAAGTTATTAGGCATGCACCAATAATTGTATACAAAATCCTTATAATTTTTTTTTTCAATTCGATAATCCACTATTTCTCACTTATATACATTCCCAATATACAGTCCAATGTAAATTCAAACCCAAAACTTCCAAATAATTTTATTGATTCCCTCAAACCATTTAAAACAATTTTCCATACGCATACCCCATCAAAAACCCCAGTTTATACATTTAATGTGAAAGTGATGACAGGCTTTGGATGAGTTATGATGATCCATATGTGGGTGTGTACCAGATTCCTCCACTTTTACAGTAATTTTTAGTGTTCCAGCATGTTTGATATTGTCTCTGTATATAATAATATCGTTTTTTAAAGCAACAACTACTTCCTTCCTCTCTCCATCCTCCTCTTACATACAGTCTGATCCCCTGAGCTTGTTTTTAAATTCATGCACATGCACAAAACCCCCTCAACATTCAACAAGAAGCAACTTTGCACCTTGTATATCCTGTACAATATTACATGTCAGCTAAAAACACATGAAGCGTGTATAGCACCAGCACACAGCTGCACAAATTTGTTTTTTCTTCTACTTTTACACTCTCCGTTTTATTTTAACTTTATCAAAGTAAAAACTCTCCGTTTGGTGGTGGCTATGAAGAAACGGGAAGTCTCTGCAAAGTAAATTCTTTTTTCAGGAGAGATTATAAACCTCTCTTCTTCTTCTTCTTTCGCAAACATTACTTCCTTCCCTTGTAAACTTATTCCCACCAACATTTCCCAAAAAATAATATTAAATGTTGTCATCATCAGAATTTATACAGAAAACTTGTCGGAAGGCATATGCATAAAACGGTTCTAACTTGTATTTAAAACTTGTACATAAAAGTGCCTGTTCTCCGAAGGAGCAGTAGTAGTGAGATGGCAAGAAGAATATTTAAAATCTGCCATAACAGACTTCTCACTCACTCTCACTCCTCTTCTGTTTGAGTTTCCAATTCAAGACAGTCCATTCACTTTGAAATTGCTTCCAGATAAGATACCCGAAAAAAAACACACAGATACACACAAAGCTCTTCTGCTGTCTCTGTCTGTTAGTCATTTATACATATTCCATATGTACCTCATCCATCCACACTCACTCTTGTTCTGATACGGGATTTTTAATGCTTTATCATGTTATGCTTGCACATGTATGCAAATCCATGAGGGAATTTATAATAAGAAGCTTAAAACCAAGAAAAGTACTCAAAAAGCATGATATCCATCGGTGTGTGTGCTGTTCAGACTTTTTGAGGTTGAATATTTACGGGAAATGGCAAGCCGAAAGCACTTTATGTCCCTTTTTGCCACTACCCATCTGTAATATCCTTACAGAAAAGACGGTTGAGCCGTCGTGTACAAAATGTGAGTCATTCTTGTTTGAAATAACAGAAAGAGAGAGAGAAAAAGGAAAGTAAAAACTTTACTTGTCTTCCATTTCCTTTTGACTTTGTCCTCCACTCATTTTCTGTTATATTCCTTTCTTGTACGTAGGTATTACTACTTTCCACAACCACCGCCAAGCGCATACATTAACATATTACATGTTTATCTATTTTTGCATGTTTGCGTGATGAAAGAGGGAATTTCAGAGGGAGGCTAAACGTCCAAATGAAACCATGTTGTTTGTGTTAAGACGAGAGAGACAACTTTCTTTTAGCAAATCGAAAGGACCCACTTGGTGCTTTTCATTTTAGTTTGTTTTGTCTTTCTTTAGTTTTTTTTGTTGTGTGACATGTTTTACAGAACATGAGTTAATATGCATACGTATATATTATACATAAAATGTTGTGCCGGCTGTTGTACACGTTTTGGAATATTACTATTCTGTTTCAATATAATTATATTTTTGCCTGCTGGGAAAGAAATTGCCGATTATTCCATTTTATAATGAATTCCATTTTCCCAGAAAACATTCTAATTGCTTTCTCCAACCCATACTATTACCATCAATTTAATCCCAAAGAATTAAACTCGGACTCTGCTCTTCCAACTAAAATCCCCGCCTGAGAGCATTTGAATGCCCGTTCAATTTTAGCTGAGGCTTAGCCGCTTTATTCACAAAATGTCTGAATAAAATCCATAGAAAATGTGATCAATTCCGTGTTTCAAATTGCTATACACTTACATACACAAGATTAATACGTGGGAGGAAAAGCATTTCATATATTATATTAAAGGAAGGACTTGATCATCATCAGCTAAACACTTGTTTCTCCCCTTCATTATAGCCAGTCATGCATGTATCATGTCATGAAATTTCATTGCAGCAACACATGTTCACTTTTTGTACACATTACAAGTGAAAGTTTTCATCTAAATGTATGTATATATTCATCCCAGCTATAAAAACACATAATATGCGATCGCTCATCATAAGAAAGTAGATTATAATGTAGTAAAAGCTACATTCCCAAATAATTATCACCGTAGTCATCATTACAAGAGTAATTACAAAACAGTAGAAAGCATATGTCTACATAAGAGCTCGTGCAGTGAAAGCATCGGGCAAGCTACCATACATTTCCATATGTGTAGTATTTTTTTATTGGTGATTGAGAAAGTCCTTATGACTATCAACGAATACCCATGGAAAGTTTTTGGGGAACGGCAGTGTGTAATGTAAAAAATTGAGGAACAAGTGAATATTGAGCATTTTTTTCACCAAATATATTCATTAAGGAATCATACTGTATTTGTAACGTACCAAATGTACACATATTGGGAAATATTCATAATGCCACGCGTTATGTTTTATATAGTATTATATGACAAAGCTGTATGAATTGTAGTCATACATAATGCATGCAATACATATGAAGATTGTGAATAAAGAGGAATTTCGGAATTAATGCAAGCAGTCACTCACTCATCCTATCCGTCTGTAATATTACATGGCCACATAAACTACTAACTATATACATAGCTGCTGTGCTCTTAGCTCATTTTTCTCATTATGAATACTAAAGAACATTTACACACAGAGAGAGCAGCATTATATATAGAATTTTAGAAAAGCTTCGGGGAGAAAATGAGTGACTGGAGAAAATGAAGTGAAATTTAATGAAATGAAATGAGTGTGTTTCTTGGTCTCCCTCTGAAGCTCCAAAACAGAAATCCTTTCTGAATGCGCAATATAATGCCCAAAACCATAAAAGGTTATACAAGAAAGAACAGAGAGAAAGCTTTATAATGCTTTCACCAGCATAGCAACAACCCATACCAAATTTTATGGATAGGACCCCGGACCACGTTGCTTAAATACTCCCGTCTCATATGAATCTTTCATAAAGCTGACACCTCAAAAATTTAAATGACTCGGGATATTCCACAAAATATTAAACAATACTTTGATAATGATATGCTTTACAAAATGAATAACTTTCTAAAATATAAAAATGCCTGGGATGTGTTACTCCACACGTTTATTTGCTGTTACTAGCTAAAAATATTTTTCAATGAATATTTTAGGCTGGTGCAAATATGTGCATGGCTGTTTGAAATGTCATGTAATAAATGGGTGTAATATTTTTTCAAAATTCTATTTCGGAAAACCATTCTGGAATGGCCTACACTCTGTTTTACAATGTGTTTATGAAATGGAGTTTTTAGCAAAGATAGACGAGCTGGCTAGTTTTGATGACAGCTTGAAATAAATGCTACTGTTTTTAACCACACGTCAAGCCATAGCATGGCAGAGGCAATAGCATATCAACAATTGTAGTACAACTTGGTAACTTCATGGATTTATTATCTTTGTTATGTAAAATATATACCCAAAATATGCACCCACACACACAAAACTACCCTTGACGCTTTATGTTTTATACTGAATAGGGAAGGGAAAAGATCACGACAGAGTTTTCCATACGGTTTGTTCACCATATTATAATTACACGTTTCATAGTAGGTATTTAAAATGAACTGGAGTGTATCGTATCGATTTGTATGACATCAAGAAGACCATGTGTACATTTTATGCACAGCGATTTCGGCGGCATTCATGTGGCCCTAATTGGGAAGGATCAATAAGCATTCTAGAGAGAAAGACAGGGAGAGAGAGAGAAAAGTGTTCTGTTTCTCCTATTGTGAATAGATACTATTATGAAAGTAGTTAGAGTGTTGTACGGATGTACCATATCAATTCACATACTAAAATGATGTGTTTTCAGTAATAACATCTTTGTTGTCAACATTCCTGGAATGCCTTTTGTCAAGGGAAACTTATTAGAGAGGATAATGTTTGTGACGAGCTGGTGACACTGAATTAGAGGGAAAATCAGAAAATGAACCTGTAATGATGATGATGTTGATGATGATTTGAGGATGATGAAAGCATGACACTTTTCACCATCATCATTACATATTGTTATCACTGCATCATCATTAGAGATGAAAACTTGTCTTTACTATTTCCTATCCTTATCCTTGCCGTCATTATTATGTATTGAGTTACCAATCACCATCATCGTCTCCCTCTCTGTGTTACCGTAGTGGCACATACACATACATATTCCTATTGAGTTTTGTCTTTTCTGCTTAAAATATATCCAGGGAAAAGTTAGGTTTGTTGCTGCCACCTGCCACTCACAAGACACAAGAAACATATTATAGTATGGCATAGTGTAAGTTTCTAATTGTGTTACGGCAGCATGGCATTGTGACGGTGATGGCTCGAAAATACCATCATTATTTTCAGGGAGATGCATGTTCCAACAGGATTTTGGGGAAAGTAGATGGATAGAGAAAGTTTCCTTTGGTTGTACATTGCAAAACGTGTGTATTTCCTGAGGCATGCATTCATTTCATATATTATGCTCAGCCAACTGCACCAAATTATTGACACCATGAAATTGCCAAGTAATTAGGTATATTTTTTACATGTTCCTATTTCCTATTGTATTATTCTGTATTGGAAAAAATATAAGTTTTTTGAACCTGAGCTAATAACATGCATGTATATTTTACCTGTGTGCATCACCTAATTCCAATAAGATTAAGATTATGTGATGGAATGAAAATTGAATGCACATCAATTTTTTCACATGTCTGCATTTCTGTGGGACAAATCTCATGAATAATAATTACAAGATTGGAAGTAATGTGTAGGTATGGATATAATGTATTTTGTCGGAGTACATTTTGGAGGATGATGGTGTGAGCGAGTTTTATTAGGTTATATGCAATCATGTAATGTAAAACGTGGGAATTCAAGTACGAAACAATTTCTTCAGTGAAAAGACACATGTATATTTAAGTCTACAAAAGAGAAAGCTATACTTACGTATGTTTACATACTATTATGCATACATTATGCAACAGCAGGTCTTCTCTCAGAGCTCAATCCTCCATTTTCTTTTTAGGAACCAAAGAGCGAAAATAAGAGTGGAAATAATGCAAGTTGTGTGTGGGGTTATGCATAATCTAACAGCATTTTGGCCAAATATATTTGTATTACAGGGTGACGGGGAAAGGAAGGGCATGACATGGGCATATAAAATAAGAGTGGAAATAATGCAAGTTGTGTGTGGGGTTATGCATAATCTAACAGCATTTTGGCCAAATATATTTGTATTACAGGGTGACGGGGAAAGGAAGGACATGACATGGGCATGATATTCCTATATCACACGAGGGAACAAGCAAAAGAAAAGGATTTGCCGGCTCATTTCATAGCCTTGGTATGTATTTTGTATATGTTGTTTTGGAGGCGAAGAAGAAAATAATGGAGTTCTCAATTCCCCATTTGTATGATGTTCCCACAAAATACATTTTTTTATCAGGGACAAGAAAAAAAATTCCCAAACACGTCCCACATCTTTTCCCGTCTTCGACTTCCCTCCTGAGGTTCCATCTTTTGTTTTTTATATGATGTGATCGTGCTGATGATAATGGTATACACACATTTTATGTTGTGCAAGACATATACAAATACAAATCCATTTTTAGTTAATATTTGTTTTGGATTACGTGAATTCCAGATGAGCTCTTTTGCGACAGTTGTGGAATGCCAACAGGAATTTTGTGTGGCAGGGACAGGGGTATATGGATGAGCTAATAAACTGTTGCATACGGATGTCCAATACCAGCGTTTCATGAAATTACGGATTACACGAAGTCGGAGTGGAGCAACCGTCATTTCCGTAGGCACTGGATGGAGAAATAGCTAAACTAAAGCTTATACTGTATTCCTTATGTACTACATATGTGTCCATATATTGGCATATATGCAGAATTTTATGGGGAAATTCAGATAGACAACGGAAAAGAATCAAACTGAGAGGATATGCGATACATGTTATGAAGATTCATAGTAGTAGCCACCATGAACAAAAATGAATTTTGTTCGGCTTCTTCGTCCCTTTCAAAACAGTCAGTGTTTAGTTTCAGGTTTGTTGTGCTGCTGCCATGTTTTCAGTATCAAACGGCTGGCGGGCTGTATCACGATGGCTATATGGAATATATGAATTTATCGAAGCAAAATACAAATATAAACATAGGTAATCCGATCCAATGCAATGCCCATATATTCTCGAACGAATGAAGAAAAATAAGGAAGCGTATAGTTTTATTTACTTTTATTCGCCTAGAAGGCTATGGCGGCTACGTAAATAAAGTTTACTTCATTCCGATTTTGCTTTCAGCTTCGGATTTAGTTATGGAGTGCGTTTCGGATTCTCGTATTGATGGCGTTGATATAAATTCTTTCTTATTATGACTAGATACTATTTACGTACTTTAATAGTGCTGCGAGTTAATTTTAAATATTTTAAACAGCATTTATATTTGAGATATTCATTTTGATGGAAGATACATCAGTCAATGAATTTGAAGTTCTCAACGCTAGTTCTGCATATTTAAATGACTAAACCTGTATTGTTAAACAAACAACCGAAAATATGGAAATATGTAGCATGTGAATGGATCATAAACAACTCAGTTTACACAACATTTCTGCTTTAACAACTAAAATAGAGTAACACGAATCGCAAGAACATAAACCCCAAATATCATTTTACATCTTGGAGCATACAGCATCTCATTATAAAATAAAATGTTCAATCTGCAAATAATCGTGAGTTTAGGATTTCTTTGTGAATGTATACAAAATGGGGAATTGAGAACTCCATTATTTTCTTCTTCGCCTCCAAAACAACATATACAAAATACATACCAATGCTATGAAATGAGCCGGCAAATCCTTTTCTTTTGCTTGTTCCCTCGTGCGATATAGGAATATTATGCCCATGTCATGCCCTTCCTTTCCCCGTCACCCTGTAATACAAATATATTTGGCCAAAATGCTGTTAGATTATGCATAACCCCACACACAACTTGCATTATTTCCACTCTTATTAAAATGTTCAATCTGCAAATAATCGTGAGTTTAGGATTTCTTTGTGAATGTATACAAAATTCTTTTCCGGATTCTTGTTTTCTTCTTCTTATTTAAACCCGTCGTGTAAATGTTTTCAATGTGGAAATTCTCTTAAAGTAAGTTTCAGTGGTGAAAGAAGCCGCTATAAATATAAACAGTTTAATACATACACCCATGTACATGTTCCGTATTGCAATTTGAATCTCTTCATCTCTATTTATGCCTTCTTATTTTACGACCCGCCTCACAAGGCAGAAACGAATAAACAAACGCACACACGTAAACTTACCTAAGTATAACGTCCACAGAGAGGACGAAGCCCTCCCAGGAGTATTCAAAAGTTTTTTGAGTGCAGAATTTCTTTTTTTGAATGTGAATCTTCTGGTGTATTTCTTTTACTAGGTAAAAAAAGGACTAGCGAAATTATGAAGTTCTGAAAAAATCTTTTCTTGAATGAACTTGAAATGGAAAAGAAGTGAAACGTTTTCTGGTATCCATTCAGTCCGTCTTACCCAGGGGATATTGCTCAAGTACAGATTCAGCACATATGTGGAAGAAAAAATGCACCAGAGAATAATTTCAGCAGTTTTCATTCATCTGGATTCAGTTTTTTAAATGATGACGAAGCCTTCTCGTCGTTTTTTATTGATAAATATAATATACCTTTACATAAAACATGTCTTATACTTTATGTATGTATTTGTGTCATATCAGGTATTGTTTTTCACAAATTTTTAAAACCATAATAAATTATTTAGTACATGCCTACGCTTACTTTTACAGACTTAATCTGAAAATGGTAACTTTTCGAAATATTAATACTTACCGTATATGTCTTATTGCGTAGAATCTCTACAGTATTCAAGTAATATTTTACATTACAGCTGCATAAAGCTGCGATTATTGTGCATAGTTGCTATTTATATACATTTTTACTATTATAACTGCACAGTAGTTACAAATGACATTAAGTTTTTTAAAAATACTTACCTATATACATAGGATTTTTTACAGTAAGACATTTTATGATATTAACAACAAATACCCAAAGCGACTCTTATACACATAAGAAGTTAAACAGTAGATGCAGCGTTACAGCCCACATTAGGAAACACAATTGCTTGGAATTCGACACCTAAAACTAATAAATTAGGAACTATACAAATGAACAAACACATAGATTATTTGACATGTATCATGATTCATGAAAACAAAATACAAATCAATTTGGCTGCTTCTACTCGTTACCTAAAAATGATATTTAGGATTTTTTTATGATTAACAATTTTTTAATTTCTTTTGTAAACATGAACATATACTTACATGCATACTGTAACTGTAAAACATTGAACGTGTCATAAATAAAAAACTCTTATTTCACATCCCAAACAGAAATCTCAGTCACGCTGATCGTAAAAAATGCAAACATCTTTTCATGTATGACGATGAGTTACCCCACAAAAATCCTTCCACATCTTTGTAGTAATAATAACACTAAAAAGTACATTACCTTCATCTGTCATAGGCAGAAACTTAAAAACTAGAAACAGGACAGTAAACAGACACACCGTGGTGTGAACCATGAAAATGTAAGCTCTCTCCAAAATACTTTTGCCTTAAAAAATGAAGGAACTTTTCAGAACTCCAAAAACTGTATTTTTGGTTTGTTAAACAGATCTTCTAGATAAACCTTACTTCGTGGTAATTTAGCATGACGCTTTGTATACAACTTCAACCAGAATATTTAAACACGTTCTATACAGTACTGACTGTAAATGTGGTACTTACTTATTTCGAGTATATTTTTATTGGTTTGAAGAAAGGGTTAAAGGAGTTATGCAAAATGCTGCCTACGATATACCTAGTAATTTTCCTAAATAGTTACTTGCATCATTAAATACCATTTCTCTTCAGCCTTTAGCAAATCTCCACGTGTAATTTAGTGTAATAAAATGAACAAGGAAAGAAGAGTTTCCAGTGAAATCGACAATATAGCTTTAATGAATGTATGTATATATAATTACATAGCCTTAAGTGATCTTAAAACTCTGAATATCTATAGGAGATAGATAAATACATAGAATATTGTACAAGTAAGGGCAAAATTATCAGTCTAGAATAAACTGCCATTTTACATTAACTTTCACATCTTTTATGATTGTCACATTTGTATATATGTAATATGGTGCTGTTTATGTAACTCCCTTTATATAGCATCGTGGCAGCAACAAATCTACGCAAATACTCACCTCATTTTTTAACAATTTAACACTGATATGGATTCTATATATTCCTCTTGTATCTCTTACATTTTCAATTATCGAGAAGCAAGCAAACTTTTTCCATTAATATGTATTTTAGATATGCGTTATTACTTTCTCTGATTACATATAAAGTGTATACTTTAATGTTAAACTCTAAAATGTAATAATAATACGTAATTTACTACACGGATCGTGAACATGCGTTCTTTAAAAGTCATTAAAATCAAGCGGAATGAGAAATCTTACAAGTTTGATTGCTAATTTGTAAAACTTTTTTAACTAGCTACCTATATTTCCTATAATAAATATGTAGAGCCCTTTCGTAACTCTATGATTATATTTTATCGTTTGTGAAAACGTGTGGCAACATTTTCAACCTGTTTGTACGTCTGTCTATTCATCTAACAGACATTTTCTGACGGCCTTTAATATTTACCTTGATGAGGTATTAATAAAAAACAACCATTTAAATTGAAACTGGCTTTTACTTTTTACTTTTCTAAAAAAGATTTTTAATTTGCTACTCTTGTACATCCTCCTAATTAAAACAAGGTATTATTTTGCATAGGTATTAACTTTCTCCTCCTCATCAGGTAAGTTTTTCTCTTTCCAAAAAGGTACATTTAAAACTTGTCCTTCTGCCAGCTGCATTAGAGAATTAATGTGTATGTGGAAATCTGATATCTTGTAACTTACTCTCTCTCTCCTGCCTTTTTCCTCCACAGACTTTCCAATATGTCGATTTTCCCTTCTCTACAAGCTCATTCAAGCAGTTATACTTAATAACCGTTGCATATTTACAGCTTT
>JAHZNG010002002.1:0-16506 GCA_027744375.1 Orchesellides sinensis | reverse complement strand
CACTAAAGATACTTTCAGTATTTGAACATTTAATGTTTCATATATTGTGCAGCCGCATGCTTTCCTTTACATTTCTAATCTTCCAAAATATCTTCATCTCCCTCTCACTTCCACCTTTTTAATACAGTTCACTGGCAGTTCGAGCCCATTTCCTTTTTCCTCCAATTGGTTTCCCCGTCTTTTGTATTTATAGCATTGTTGTATTTTGTCGGATTCTCACTGGAATTTACTAGAAATGGATTGAACGTAGTATATACTCATATATACACTATATTATCTATTCTATATGGAAGATTACTGAAAACCCTGGGTGAAAATATCGAGCGTGAAAACAATGCGGATCAGTATCAGTCAAGTGTACAACATGGCATACATCTCACAAGAGGGAACAACCTCTTAAAAGATTCATTAGGGTTAGGCATTTCACTGTAGCGTTATTTAAATTGACACTTTGTAAAACGTATGCCATCATCATCATCATTTCGATCATTTCTTTGTACTACATCAGCAGCATCAGTACAATACTGCATCCCATGCATTGTTTAAGATCAAGTTGGGTCACACGCTCTTCAACCAATCTGCCTTTCTATCAGATCAGGTCACACATGCACGTATGAGAATGATCATTTTATATTTCCAGTAGCTTTTGAATTTTGGATTGGGTTGGAAGCATATGGACAAATTCCATACTGGTAATAAAATACTAGGCATTTCTTGTTCATCCAGAAAAGCTCCTTCAGAAGATGTTGGTGCGCGGTGAAGTAATATTTTATACAGACTTACAAGGGAAATAATGGATTTTGTAATATAGATCATGTGATTTCCCTTGTATAATACAATATATCCTTCATGAACAAATGGTTGTTGAGGGGATTAACGTATTGTTCATTTACATCACTGAAAATCAAATACATTTCTATGCTTATTTGCTCCTTTGTCTACAACCACTGGATAAATACTATTTCAACTGATATGCCAAATTATATACAAAGTGTCAAAACAAGGCACTTAATGACTAAACCAAAGAGATTCTTTTAGTAAAAGTCACATTATAAAAGTATGGTATTTTTTTGTATTGACAGTTGTGGCTTGGAAAACAAGGAAAAAATTCCCCGCAACACATGGTGAGAGATGAAGATATTTTGGAAGATTAGAAATGTAAAGGAAAGCATGCGGCTGCACAATATATGAAACATTAAATGTTCAAATACTGAAAGTATCTTTAGTGACTGGAGAAAATAAAAGGTATCGTTTGGTATTGGTTTGGTGGTGTGGTGGAGTATAATGGTGTGATGTGATGGTGTGTGCAACATTATTATTAGTAAAGTTCAAACGAGAGGGGCCATTTATTATGCATGTGCATAATATATAGTTTTCTGTGTGGAAACGGAGAACAAGACTTGTTCTTTGGATATTTGTATAATACAGTTTGATCATCCTAAGAAGAAAAGTGTGTGCAAGCTGGGTTGGTTTTATTAGTTTGGTGAAGAAGCGTAAGCTTTAAAAGGCACACGAAGAAATGAGAGAGAAAGAGAGAGGGACAAAGTTAAACTTTAAACTTTTCATGATCAAGGGAAACAAGTTGTTTTTCATCTCTAAATAAACTCACTCACTATTGAGTATTTATGAAGATAAAGAGAATGTCTTGTTGTGATCATCTTCCCTCCAAAAAGTTTCTCAAAGACTAAACAACCAAAACGAGTTTCGATCCACTACTACTGCTTTGAATGCTTTCTTCTTCTGTATTACTTATGGATGTTTGTCTTGTTCTTTCACTTTTGGTAATGCTTTCTTTCACACCGATGGAGCATCATGATCAGCAAGACCTATAGGTGGATTTTAAATATCCCATGGATAAAAATCCACAGTTAATTTTTAGGCAGTTTATTGTACCATAGTTAATTCTGTAATTTGCATATTTAATCAATACCCGCTTAGGGATACAAAATGTATAAAGGTTGGGTAAAGGAATGATAGGGATTGTAATGGAAAAAGTGATGGTTTTAAGCAATATAGGAATAAATACATGTGGGAGAAGAGTAATATAAAGAAGAGGAGGAAATCAGTATTATACTTATTTAAAAGTTTTGGCTTAGTCGTTGAAAATTAAGTAAGCTTGAGACGGAAATGGAAAATCAAATCAGCTCAAGAATAATTAACAGTCGACATAATCCACCACTGGCAGGGTTGCCACCACGGCCACACCATTGTACCACATCTTTTCTCTCTATCAGTCTGTGTCGTGCCATCAGAGTTGGAAAATGTGATCAACCGTCTTAATACTACTAAATGGAGTCTCTTCTCTCTCTCTCTCTAATATAACACCTACATACATATAGGTATATCTGTATGGATGGATGGATGATGGCACATGCTACTACAAAATGATTAACATCTCTCTCCCCATATTTTCTTCGTCTTCCTCCTCCTCCTCTCTTTTTGAGCCGACACCTTGGCTCGTTACTACTCATTCACTTGTCTTTCTCTATTTATATTATATGCTTGATCGTCTTTTCCTTCAGCATCATCATCATCAACTGGAGACTCATCCACTTCATCCTTATTTTCTTCTTTCTCTTTTCTGATGACGATTTAGTCAGTCAGTCTTCAGACTCTTGGTGATATGGAGAAAGAAGGCGATGGAGTTTTAAAACGCTCCTATTTAAAACTCTCAAGTGGTATAAATATATATGTACATCCAGTTTTCTTTAGCTGATGAGAACACAAGGGAAAGATCAATGTTTCTTTTCTCGCACGCACCAAACCTATACATAAGCATCATCATCATCATCATATATGCACTTGCATATTGGACTTTGTTATATTTTTATACGGCTTTTTAGAGGAGACCCAACAGTTT
Organism: Orchesellides sinensis; assembly: GCA_027744375.1. Taxonomy (NCBI): domain Eukaryota; kingdom Metazoa; phylum Arthropoda; class Collembola; order Entomobryomorpha; family Orchesellidae; genus Orchesellides; species Orchesellides sinensis. The sequence goes on along the minus strand of JAHZNG010002002.1, from coordinate 13,646 downwards.
TATATAAAATAAATTATAAGTAAACGTCTTTTAAGGAAATAAGAAGAAAGTTATACAGAAAGAGGGATATTATGCAATATATCTTGTGTGTTATGTATATATAACTTGCAAAGCTGGAGAGTTTCTTAACTAAAGGGATCAGTGTGACTGCTCTAAGCTGGTGGAATTTATATTGAGAGGTGACCAACCAGAACTGAACAAACTCCTCATCCTCATGTCTTTTCTCTCTGTCTTGTTCAAATATCAGCCTTTCTCTCTCTCTGGTCTGCATGGAAATATCTTGATCTTTTCATCTGTCTCTTGCCTTATTCTTCTTCCTCCGCGCACAAATACTCAGATAATTTTAAACGTATAGCTTATGTGTTGTGGAGGATCTATTCTTATTCCAAAAATTTTGTTTGAAGACAATGCTGGAGCGTGGAGCTATGATTTTCATTGAAATGGAAAGAATTTAGAGTTTTCAAGACCCTTCATTTTCTCAAATTGAAGAATAGATTAATCAAGCTCTCTTTCTCATCTTCAAACACATGGGCACACATGCACTGAGTTTGCCAGAGTCAAATACCAATATGAGGAATGGACGTTTTTATTTGAAGAGCTTCTTTTATCGTAATATAAATATATGCTGACTCTTTCTCCATTTTCTTTTCTAAAGCTCAAATTCATATTATGTATTTTATTTACACAAAAATAATTTTAGCTTAGAAAAGATTTTGGGTAATCACCACCACAACACTTTTTTCATAGGAGCTCGTGCCAAACTTGCCGTTTCATTATTACAAACAGATATTTTTTTGGTTAATAAATATTATTGTTGGAATTATTACGTAGGAAAAATGAATTGGTATGATTGTGATGATGCAGAGATTTTTATTGTAAAAAATATGGTATATTTTGTCCTATCAAGCATTTTCAATCTATATCGACACAACACAACCGCCAAATGCTATGGAACGTTTATAAAGGAATCGGCACAACTCAAGGGTAAATATTTAATGAATGGGATTTAGAATTTCCTTTCCTGATTTTACCATTAAATAGGTCCAATCAGGATGATATCAATACAACTAAAATTGCATCAAAGCTCACATCTCACATCATCTTATGACTCATTTCTTATATTTGATGAGGTCAAATTTTCTCAGGAGTAAAAATGCTCAATAAAAAGGAGCAGCTCCCTAATTTTAAATTATCGGCCAATAATCAGAAAGTAGTTTAGTAGAAATGCATAACGATCATGCCAATTTAGCTCGTGTGTGTGTTTCGGAACTCCATTAATTTTTCGGTTGTGATTTGTATTAATTATGTAATAAAAATCCTGGTTATCAAAAACTCATCATTGGATAGAAATACGAAGAAATAATTTGATAAAAATGATTATTATACCTACGCATCCACGTAAACAAAACATTCGCTTTTTATTTGCAATTTAAACGGTTTTGATTAGTTCCTTCACTTTTTTAATCTCATCCTTTTATTTGTAAAGTTTCTGCTGAATAGACAAAGATGATATGATGAGTAGTGCAATAAAGATGTGCAACACATTTAAAGCTCCATGTTTTTAATTGCTCAATAAAACACAAAAATTATGATCTAGTTTATAAATACCTCTACAATCAGCATGTGTTATTTGTTCAGGTGTAAAATAGTTAGCTGGTCAGCAAGACCATTATAATTATTACAACGAGAATTATATTAATTCTTTGTAGGCATCACCTAACAAAAGACATTACAAGCTGCAATAATCACTACGCTTATCATTTGCAATCTTTCACCAGGCGCAGCTAGTTGTTTCCGGTTTGAAACTAAAAGAGATGCATTGAATGACCAAAACTTACCCAAAACTGCAATCTTTGTGTCAGAAGCCGCTACATTATTAGAGTGCATTCCTTTTACTTTAATTTACTCAAAATAGCTGCAACCTATAAAAATATCTGTAAAGGTCAGTCTTTTATTTAAATACTGGCCAACATGAAAGTAAGTTTGAAGTTGAATCCATGTGTTAGAAAAGCAATAAATAAAATGTGGAGATAAGTAAAGCCAACAAAATGGAAGGAAACCAGGTGTGTGTGTGTGTATTCGTAAATTTTTTAATGATAAAAAATATACCCATGTAAGATAATAGGAAATCACACAAGCTATTTTCTGCTGTACGGATCAAGTAGCACACACATCACCCCCACCACCAACCACCGCTTCTTCTAGAGCCAAAAATATATATATTTATTCAATGACGAACATTTTTTTTCTTGGCATGAATAAAAAAGTGATGCATTTATAAAATTTTTATTAACTGTTCAAAAAATAAGTTATTTTATGTATTGCATGTGATCAAATGTGCTGATGCATGACTGCATTTATAAAAATGTTGTAACGTATTTTTACATGTATAATAAAAATAAATACTTTGCATCATTCATGATCATGTTAAATTGACTGTTACTTGGCGTTTGGTCAGCAGCATAAAAAGGGGTCAACCTACCATCTTAAAAAATGAAATATATCGTGCAAAGATGGTGAAGCTTTCTTTAGAGCAAAAATCTCATTTTTTATATGTGATTGTCTCCCTTTCAAAAATCCATTCCAATTCCCGAATCCTGAACAACGCTGTGGAAACATGGGTTGATCATGCAATCATAATGTATACATGTGTGTCTACTACATACCATATCATTACCCATTTTGAGTCAAGACATGTTTTGATTTGAAATTTACACAGAAAGACATTAAGTCACTAGATCGGTATCGCATGTTCACCTCATCATCCCCGGTTTTGTGATGAGGTGGCAGTGTGATAGGGGTGTGGGTGCACGAATCATTTTATAAACGCTCATAAGAAAACCCCGGCGACTCTCGTAAGGTTTTTGGCCAATAAATGCATCACTTCCGAGGTGTACGCTTGAAAAGTTTGTAACGGAAGTGGGTAATAGGCTGCCTGCACGAGAAATAGCATGACTGCTTAACATATCCCCAAAAAAAAGTCCTTTCTCCTGTCTTGATCATCCTCATCACCGTCAACCCATTCTAGCCTCGTTGATTCCCTTCTACTATTCACTTTTAAAATATATATGCAACATTAAAAAAGCTCCTCGTAAAAAACATCTTAACTCATCCCTTTCTTATAGTATTGGCTATATACTATCTATGTATGCGGTTTTAAGATGCAGATCATCGACACAGCAGCCATTGTTTTCCGAGGTGTACGCTTGAAAAGTTTGTAACGGAAGTGGGTAATAGGCTGCCTGCACGAGAAATAGCATGACTGCTTAACATATCCCCAAAAAAAGTCCTTTCTCCTGTCTTGATCATCCTCATCACCGTCAACCCATTGTAGCCTCGTTGATTCCCTTCTACTATTCACTTTTAAAATATATATGCAAACTATTATATAATAACAACATTAAAAAAGCTCCTCGTAAAAAACATCTTAACTTATCCCTTTCTTATAGTATTGGCTATATACTATCTATGTATGCGGTTTTAAGATGCAGATCATCGACACAGCAGCCATTGTTCACCTTTTCCCCTGATTTATTCCCTGTATGTCCTCTGCCTCCAACTAAAAAGTTTAACTTTTGTATAAAAAAAATGGAATCAAAGTGGTTTTTATGCTCATCACATCAACATCATCATTACCATCCTCTCATTTCCCTACCATTATCCAATCTCGCACACCATATTCTTTTTCCTCCTCTAAATCATATAGATTTTGTATGGTGGTGGTGGCTAAGCTATTTTTTTGGTTGCATGTTACAAATACAACTAATGCATTTGTACTATGTCTTGTTTTTCTTCTTGCTACTCTTTTGAATATTCTGATGCTCCTTGCCAATTTCTCATTTTCTTTTCAATTTATATAAAAAAACCTCATCTTTTATATTTCTTCTAATAATATTGTAATGTAATATTGCACCACAGTATATATAATTCCCTTGTCTGTGGTATAATATGTAATGTGTTAAGCGATTACGTGTTGCAATGAGCTTTGTGATAATATAATATTATATCCTCCTGAAAAATACAGTATCCCGGAGAGCACGCCTACTCATCACAACAACACACATACCATTACTTTTTTTTCTCTCTAGCTCTCCGAGAGAGATATATGCGTTTCGTGTGTTGGCAGACACCTTTCTTTAATACACAATCGTTTTGAGATGATGAGTTTTTACAGAGGAATAAGTAAGATGTGTACTACGGATATGGATTAAATGGATGGATGGATTTTATGGATAAACTATAATAAATGTGCACTTTTCTCCCTCTCTCCGTTCATCATCATTCCTGTAATGGTCGTCTTATAACCTTAATATTTCCTGTGAGCAGAAATTTGTTCGATTAGCGAGACCAACACCAGCATCATCATCATTCTTTTCTTATTCTGCTCACCTTGATTACTATCATCGTTACATGGTACATTAGTAGTGGGCCAGCGTAATGAACTTGTTCACTAATGTAATACTTTTGCTACTCTTTTTTATTAAAAGGGTTGACATGTACATGGTGCCTCTCATCATTCACCCATTTGTCTTTTGAGATTAATGTCAATAGTAAAAAGCACATACACCCCCGTTCCCATTGTCATGACCATTGAAGACGCTATCCAAGAAGCTGCCGAAATCACAGCATCTTTATTACACTAATATATATATACGTATTTGTAAACGTGTGTGAGTTGCCCACCGCAATAAAAACGATATATTTGAATTTGATAGCTGTGGGCATCCCAAAACGACTCTGTTTCTTGTCGACCGGCCATACAGACATAAGGAGAATTTATTATGTCCATTAACCGGAACGGTAGAAAAACATTTAGTTGATGCATAGAAGCGTAAATTTCCTTTTGCATTTTGAATATATCAAATTTTATTCACAACCAACCACCTACCTATAACCTTCACCATTTCGCACAGGATAAGTAAGAGTGCTCCGCTCAAATGCTCTTTTTATCCAGGTGTTTCAATCAGAATTAGTATATTCACCTGTGTACTTTTTACGAACCACCGATTGAAATGATGATCAAGGAGCGCATGCAATATATATAAATATACAATCAAGTAATAAAAAGCATTAGCCGTGTAGGTATTATTTATACAGTGTATTTATCGGTCTCTCAAGAATCAAGCAGGGTGTCTGGATGATATCCTGTGCTTAATTGCTCATCTTTTTTTTCCTACTGGTGTTACCGCATCAGTAAGCATTAGGCATACAAGGTCTGCATAAATAATAAATATTATGTATTAACCTCAATAATACTTTAAGTTATACCATTCGCAATATTTTACATAATACTAGGTAGGTAGCTACCTTTCTGGAGTCGGCCTTGTATATATTTTAAGTAATACCCAATTACTAATAAAATGTTATCAGTAATAGCCATCACTATCATTATATCATATAACGATTGACCAACAGTCTACCTTTTGCAATTCATTTCATTTTCTCAAGAAAATGCCTTGACCGCTCCTCCACCAATTGCTGATTTCCGTCCGCTTGGCAGATGCCGTGGAAAAAGTGGCCAATACTCATTTCCGATCAATACGACTGATTACTCATTGTGAGTCAGTTGTTGAGGCAATCATAATTTATGGGAATGCCAGTGCGCACTCTTAAGGGGAAACTGATAAAGTTGGGAGATAGTACGCCAATGCATTCTATGTGGATCCTTTCATCTGTTTTAAATGCATGTATGCCATAAAGTGTAGCCTTCCCTAGAAAGCGTATGTTCATTCATTCATGTGAGACTTACTAGAATAAACACAGCGTAAAAATGGAGTATCAGCAGGTGTGGTGATGTAAGAGTGATCTTATATTCACTGTACAAACATAACATATATATTATGCATCCATAATGAAAGACCTATTTGGCTCGGATCCAAAAGTCGTAATAAAAAGACACATCCACTTCCAGACTTTTTCTCCTTCTCCTACTCTATGCTTACTGATCCTTGAAGGAAATAGGGTTATAAAGCTGAGAAATAATGCTAAGAGTGTTTGTGTGAGTAACAAGTACAATTTCAATCTAATAACACACACAACAAAATGAATGAACAATGGATTGAGTAATTTTTACCCTCCAACAGAAAAAAGTTGTCACGGTTGAATGAAATAAGCTGAGAACTAATGCTAAGAGTGTTTGTGTGAGTACCAAGTACAATTTCAATCTAATAACACACACAACAAAATGAATGAACAATGGATTGAGTAATTTTTACCCTCCAACAGAAAAAAGTTGTCACGGTTGAATGAAAACACCTTGTGTACATCTTCTTCCTCACTTATCATTTCACCTTACGTTTTACTTTACTTGCTCCTCTCTCCTTCCAAAAATCCTCAATTACTTTTAAAATAAAAAATATTTCAAAGCGCACACAGGAGAAGAGCACATAATTATGATGAAATGACAAGTCATGGTGATGGTAGTGCATAACGCATCTTTTTAAGTGCACCATACATTATTATGCTCATACATATATCGTCATCCAGTGGATTGGTAGAATTAGCAACATAATATCGGGAGCAAAAATGTACAAGAGTATTATTATTGCTGCAAGACAATCAAAATTTAGAAATGCCGAAGAAGCCTTGATATAAAATCGTAATGACGATGCGATGTTCCTAATCATCCTTCCTACCTTTTTCTACCCTCTCATCAAAAGTACACCCCTTTTCCTGTCTTTTTCTTCAATTGACTTGTGTAACGTGCATAATACGAGTGCACGGTGCTAGTTGAACGTATCAAATTTGATTAGATGCATCGGAACCCATGCAAAACGTCGTAAAAATATGGGGATGCTTAAAATACAAAGAAAATTCACCAGTCCAACTCTCACCTACATAANAACGTATCAAATTTGATTAGATGCATCGGAACCCATGCAAAACGTCGTAAAAATATGGGGATGCTTAAAATACAAAGAAAATTCACCAGTCCAACTCTCACCTACATAACCTCACTTGTTGGACAATATGAAAAGGTGTGTGTAAACGAAAAAGAGCCAAGACAGACGGCAAACCACATCACCATCACTACTCATGCACATCCTGTTAAATAAAAAATTGTGTATCTTTTTTTAAGTATACACATGTTTTCTAAATGTGGGGAATCCGTCAATTCTATTAATTTTTTATCGTATCTAAAAGTTGCTCGTGTGTAAACCTGATACTGTTCAAGTAGCTCTGAACTCATGTATATATCGACACACACACACCGAGTAAAAACCTCTTTTTTTCTCACTCTCATCTCTCCTCACTCCATCGTCGTCAGTCAACCAGTTGCTGCGTATTGACGGATTACACTTCTAAATTACATTAGTTCAGCATCATACCAACTTGATTTTTTTTGTGGGGGAGAAAAGAACAAGGGCCTTTTTCTGTGTGCTAAAGGATTGTAGGAATCAAAGAGGCAGATGTAAGCTTATTATATACACAACCATAGCGTAGGTGGAAGGGTAGCTTTATATAATGCATTCTATAATTAAAATCATATTAACCCTTTTACCTGTATAAAATACAGTTAGGATTTTGATTTTTTAAAGACTGGGAAATGGGCTTAAAACTTGTAAACTCATTTTCCTTCTAAAACAGTTAAAGGGAATACCTTATACATTTGTAATGTATATTTTCTCCATGATATATGTACTAGTTGGATTTTATATAAACAACATATATTGCAGTGATGTAATAAAAGTAACATAACTTTTATATCATTTTTTTCCTCCATGCTCGCGACTCCCCACATCAATCAGACTAAGACATTAGACAACATCAGTATCATTTTAAACAATCTTTCTTGTCGTCCCATTCATCAACACCCTTTCTCAACTCTACCAGATATTCTCTAGACGATGGAGAATTCCTCTTTTCTTACTTTTTTCTTTTACGCCAGAAACAAAAAAGTTTTTTGTATTATTTCTCTCTGTCGTTTCTTTTTCACTTGGTAAGTAAGCAAGTGAGAGCCAATAGGAAAAGGAACAAGTTGTGTTTGTCCTTGTTACTTTGGTGATCTATGGTTCTTCTTTTGGAAGGACAGGAGAGCGAGAGAGGACAAGTTGATAAATGTATTAGGAATGTCACCTCTGTCAAGACAGACAGAGATGAGAACCAGTTGTCGATTTTTTGGCAGTTTGCTTTTACAATATTTTAATTTAGCCTGGTGTCTCCGCTGACACCTTATGTAATACATACAGGCAATATACAAAACGGAATAACTAATTTATTCTTCAGATACATGTACATTCTTTATGGTATTCATAGTATAGCCACCAAACTATCAGATGAGTTGTAAATGAAGTGACATCTCAGAAAATCATTAGAAAACAAGGGTTCAATCTGATTTCATCATTTTTATCATCTTCTCAACGTTTTACGTGTGAACAAGCAATGGAAATTTTTAAAGGAGATAGGTAAACACACGTTTAAATGCCACCTCATCCTCATTCCATTTTGTTGATTGAGCTTGTAAAATAAAGATAGCGTCAAACAATGAGTTAAAGGAAGCAACACGAAGAAATGCCATAATCAAGAAGGATTTATTGGTTGTGTGACTCCATCTCAAACAAGGCACGCTGCCATTGCAATTTGCACATTTTCAGATATTTTAGCAACTCTTAAATTTGTTGTGGCGCCTGTTTGTAATCATGTAATGCTCACGTAATGTGTGTGTAATCTTCAACAAAAATGAATAGGATGATTGTGGGAGACCAGAATAACTGGTATGACGAGAGAGCTGCCTTTGCTTTTGCCACTCGACTTGACTATCATATCAACATCATTATCATCCTCATCTTCTTCATCCTCTTCTTGTCGTTGTCCTCCTCATCACCATCACCACCACACAGAGCCATCAACCATCATTGAAAATTGGTGTGATGTGTGCATTTGCCAGGGCATTGTCACGGACACAAGCAGAGAGAGATACATATTATAGCGTTGTAATGAAGTCTCATGCACTTTTTTTGCAAACGTGCTTCTTCATCCATAATAATACATACGCAGATTACAGGCGGGCCTAAAAAACACTGTTTAATCTTATCAACTTACTATATTTTTCCCACCTGGGCTGGTATCAACCAACACAAAACGTGTTTCTGTTCAGTTCAATCTATTTGACAAAAGTAAAGGCTTCAATTGTTATGCGCATCTTTTCTACTGGTTATTGATCAGCTCTTGTCTCTGCCCCTCTCATAACCACTAGTGTAATTCATACACACTTTTTTATTTATTGCTACCATCAATTGTTGAGAGATTTATTTGTATTTCTGAAGGTGTCCGCTGTTTTAGTCATTTTTGACCAGAAAGAGATAATCAAACTGTGAAGGGGCTATAATATTGCCAAAAAATGATAATCTCTTTGAATGCACCTGCTTTTGTGGTCCTCATCTGAAATGGAGTTAAATGGGTTGTTGAACATGACGCTTGACTATAACATGATTAGCATGTTTTCATGTCCCAATCTTCATCTCCTCCTTACATTTACACAGTCATTTTGTATTTTTCGGGCAGTTAACTCATTTTTCATTGTTACCAAAAGAAATCCCCATTTGTGGCTATTTTACCTGCTGCGCTACGCTTTTTGAGACAATATTGTTATTTCCTTTGGTATGTATATATTTATGCATGGTTGCACATAACAGATCAAAAATCTGTGTGAAGATGAAGCAAAGTGACTCGTGTGAGTAGAAAAATTAACGCATGGATGATGCAAAGGAATTCCTCAAGTGACATTCCTTTTACTGTTATTTCAACAATGAGAAGTGACACTTATTGCACATTTCATCTCAGTATCACATTACCAAGTAAGTATGTTTGTGTGTATGTATTATTTATTAGATCTCATCTTTAACGGTTCTCCACAAACAACAAGGAATGAGATGTGTGTCTCATCTCTCTCAGTCATTTAGCCATAACAACTTAACAGTTGAGTTGGCGTTTACTTGGCACAGCCAGAACAATAGCATATTACTTGTAGCATACAGTCAATGAAGTGAAGAGCTCATTTAGTCTACAATGGTATGCAACATTAGAGAACATATATGTATACGACATTAAATGACATTAACAACCCAATACAAAAAAAAACAATGAGGATGATGACGATAATGAACAATTAAAGTATCTTATAGATCAAATAACTAGAGAGGAGTGACGGTTGTTACCTTAAGTGTCAAACTCTTATACACAATCATCCTCATCACCACAACTACCGCCACCACCAAGAAGATCATCGTCATCATCATCTTCTCTCTCCTATTTCAGCCACGAGCCCTCCTACATGCCATAACGTACCTTCTTTTAGCATCCTTCTCTTCTTCCTTCTCTTCTACACACATTTTCTTTTGGCACGTGACTAAAATTTCCGATTTTGGAACCACTCGCCGAAAGGAGTGTGTGCTTGAACACCAGGTTTGGTTGATTCATTCAAGAATAATCGTTGAAAAGTTGGAGACTAGCAAAAATGTTTTCAAGAAAGGAATATAAAAAAGGTGGCTGATACAATACAAGAATGAAATGTGTGGTTAGGATGAATGGGCATACATAATAATTATCACAAGTCATCACCCAAATAATAAATTGTTCTCTTGTCGAGCCTATTTTTAGTTAAAATTTTTGCTGTGACCTTGGGCTTCTTGTACGCTTGTGTGATTTATTACAAGCAACAAAGCCATATTTTATTAATGAACCATTGTCTCCTCCTGTATTTTTCCAGAGAGTCTTTCATATATTCTAGAAAAATATACCGGTGGTGGTCACTGTGCATTTAATTAGACATGATATCAACCATCCAATCTGTAAAAAACTCAAGAAATATTAATATTCTTCCAGTTTTTGTGCATTATACGAAAAATGCATAGCATAATAATGCTTATGTATGTAATCAACATTTTTCCCCACATATTATTATTCCCACTAATGAAAGTCATATTGTGAGAAGCACTCAAGTAGGAAATAGCAAAGATGGGTATAAAAATGAAGAAGAATGACTGTTGGTTGTGCTTCTGTGTGCATGCAATATAATATGCATTGATGCAAGTAATCAAAAAATGTTGCAGTAATGCATTGGTATATACATAACACATCTCAAAACCCTAATCCCTTCCCCCTTCCCTCCTGTGCAAATATATTTACACGTCCAAATTACATTTCATAATGATATTACATAAAACGCACGTACAATACGGGATACAGAGCAAAAATAATTTATAAGAAACTTGTAACTTTGTTTTACGAATAAGATTAAAGATGAGAAGGTGAAGGTTAACATAATAATATGAGCAAGGTGTACACACAAACACAACTAAATGCTCCCTAATCTCCTAAATTTATCTCAATCAATTCAAACTCATCTTTTGTATTGCTCCTCTAAAGATAATACAACATGTTGAACAAGCAACAATCCACAAAGTTGCTCAGCATTTTATTTATTATTTTATATTTTCGTCTTACAATTACATTTCAGCTAAATATCCCCAGTCACACGTATGCCCTTTATGTGCTTTTAGCAGTAAATGAACCATTATTATTATAAATTTTAAACTGAATTATCTCTACACAAAAAAAAAGTTTACATAAGAGTGAGTATATATGAGCGTCTTCACCCTGTGGAACTGGAATACCCCAGATGGTGCATAAAAACTCGTATAGCTGTCTGCTAATATGTATTACATCATCAATTAACCAGAGTATTACACACACTTTACAAATACACATATCTCTTTGGCTTTCCTGTTAGGTACCTCTTTGATATCGTATCGCTTCAATTGTGACGAGAATCAAGCTGAAAACTCCCAAACAACAATCATTTTTATATGTTGGAAAGAAAGAGAATTGAGATAAACTTAAATTTTTATACAACGTCCATAGCCAATTCCCCTGTAAACGCCAACTTTATTTCTAGACATTTAATTTTTCTAATCGGCTCATGTGCAATCCTGTACACATTTCTACATGATACATTTGTTTGACTAGTTTGTATGTAATATTCTGTACTTTTGTGTGTGTATTCCTTCCTTCCATCCATAAACTCAAATCCTCTTGTTCGTCTTCGTCACGGTTCGATTCACATGGATCAACCTTTGATGCAAGTAAATAATGCTCGTTTGTATTGTACTTTATACATATCTCTCTGGTGTCTTCTTCTTCTTCTTCTCATAGATTGCCATTTGACTATAAGAGTTGGAATAATAATCAAATGATGATGATGATGATCGTAGTTGGTGGCGTTGTTGGTTGGCTGGTTGGTTGACTGACTCCATACATACATATTATGTACCTTTTGGTATAAACCATACCGTGCCTACTATATCCCACTATTACTTACTTGAAAACTTGGGCGAACTGAAGAAGACGAGAGTGACTCCAAAGGAATTGGGAATAATCTAAGGAAACGGAAAGCAATCAGTCACACTCAACTGAGTTCAAACAATCGAAATTTTTTTCGAAACTACAAATCCGTCCGTACATACGTACATACATACGTAGGTAGTAAGGAGAAGCTCTCTCTCACTCTTTCATGCCAAATAATGTATTCCAGTAAAGTAATTCGTAGAACGGTTGTAGCATTATTTATGTATCACATTCGTTATTTCTGTCTTTAGCCATTTACAAAATCTCAAAATTACTTGTGTTGCTCAACTTTGCTTATGTATTTATGTATCTTCAATGATATGTTACCATTCTGAACGCTTCAATGCGTCCAGTGCAGCTGTACTGGATTTTTTGGGGAAAACTATATCCATCCATACTTTTCTATCCTCCATCTTATTTCACACAATAATATTGCCATAACACAAATATCATAAACCTGACTAAACATTTTATTCCCCTGTGATAACTTGTTGATTTTTGACAAGGTCCGCTTTTTACTTCAGTAGTTTGTTGTGGGAGACCAGCACATGGTAACTATTAACTCGTCACTTATCATCACAATGATAATAATGGGCCAGTTGTAAAATAATATTCTTCTCTGTGCTTTAGTTTAGCCGAGAAACTCCCGTTTGATGTTATCACATCACCAGTCCACATCCTCGTTTCTACCTTTACACAATTAATTAATGCTATACACATCCTATCTAAAAGATACATCATACAAAATAAACGACCATTTATACTGTAAAATACACAACTGTAGCATGCTCTCAAATGACCGTTGTTGGTTTTGGTTTTACCTTACGTTGGTCCCAAACCAAGAAAAAAGGTGTAGAAAAAAATGGGTTGCATAATATACGGGCAAAGCTTAACCCTTTCAAAAGAACAGTGTGAACGAATTAGAGTAGCTATTTTGCTTGTTGCATCCACACATTGCATTATTGCATGCAAGTGCAACTTTTCAGCTGAGAACTAAAAAAGTGGCCATCCACCACAAGCCTGCAAAGAAACAGGTTGAAGTCGTACAAAATGCATCTCTCGTTTCCCCTCTGCACAAATGTATATTATGGCAGTGTGTAAAAGAATACAAGCCACCTTTCTTTTTATTACCTTTTTTTATCTTACTTACTGACTGACTTACTCTGCAACTTCCAGTAGCCACGTTCCTTCCCATTATTTAAATAGTAAAGCAAAATTATCACCGTGATCCAGGCCAACGAGCAAAGGGAGCTTTTGGTTGGAGGAGATGTAGTAAAACATACAAATTATATTTTTAAAGG
>JAHZNG010002001.1:0-11009 GCA_027744375.1 Orchesellides sinensis | reverse complement strand
ATCTTCCTTCCACATTCTTTGTCTAAGACAACGTCCGCCAAATAAACTGCATTGTACAAAAATGCCTTATTTCATGTTCGCGGCTCGTATATAGTTAAGACTTCTACTAATTTGCATTTACAAATTCTTTTTTAAGCGTATTGACCACAGAACAGCCGCAGCGTAGCCGTGTGCGCGGTCGCTTGCGCTTGATCATCATGTACGTTAACATATGGCTTATGCTACTAATTTATAAGCACAATCTGCACTAATCTTAGTTCTTCGTCAAGTACTTTTGGTCTGGCTGTGGCATTCTGCACGTAATGAGATTAAAATTAATGAAACAAGGTCTCGGTTGGTTTGATTTTTGCTTAAAAACCTAAGGATTTAATTTAACAAAAGTGTAGCGTTCTTGTATGCAGGTATGTAAGCACAAAAAGTATTTTATCTTGTACACGTAGTTTAGCCAGTTACAGATGGTTACTCTTGATAAATGCGTTTTGCAAAGTAAATCGTTTAAAAACAGTCTTGTGTCTTGTATGCGTGTACACTGGTAGTAACTTGTTCATTTATAAAAACAACCAGCAAGTTGAGCTACTTAAGTTAGCACATTGTTTTTTGCATGTCTTATTATCGGTAGGTCAGTCACTTAGCTAAAAAAAAATACACGAGTCATTTTTCATTTTCAAAATCATTTTCTGTTCAAAATAGCCAGTTTACATAGCCAACGCTAACGTGTTTCTAGAGGTAGCTCAGGTAATCTTGATATTACCTTCAAGACGGAATCTAAACATGATTCCAATATTACATTAAGAATGATTGAGTAAATGTTGAAAACAAACAATTTTCTACCATTTACATGGTCATCTTTCATGATGAGTGTGTTGTCGAGTTATTTTTTGTATGTTTTACTTGACACTTTGAATGTAACGCGTTAAATTGTTGTCAACAAAGAAAATGAGCATTTTTTTACAAAAAATATGTCTCTGACTAAAAAGGGCTACTCACTTTGTGACAGCAATTGCCGGTTCTTGACTACCAGGCTATAAAACTATGTACATATTCATGATTATGATAATGATGTTACTTTGCGATAGTAAAATCTACCAAAGTGAGAGGATTGGATGCACGAATTGATGAAGATGCTCATTGAAGATAACCAATGATTTTATTAACACTTCACAGCTTTTTTAACGTTCCTACTCCTAAATTGTGTATGCATGCATATTTTAGAGATTACAGGGATTGAGGGCTCAGAATGCATGGCAGCGGATGAGCTATATAAGCTCATCTGCATATTTATGTGTGCATGGGCAGCCATAACCATGCTAAATATTGAGAAGATGCGATAAGCATAAAAAAGAAACGCATATTTTTAAGGGATTATTAACGATGTTGATTGCACTATCACAAAGAGACCTTTACCTTGTTTTGATGAGGGATTGGTTATGTGATGCATTTGAATTTTTAGTAAAAATCAAAGGTCACACCTACAAAGTGCATAAATGAAAGCATTATATGTTATGCAATATGATGATGAGATGATGCTTTTTTGAATATTCCAACCCAACGCGTAAATGGAAATCTGTTAATTCATTTTCTGTTGTATATAAGTATTTCTTGTTTACCTTCGATTTTTCTTCTTCGTTTCTTTTCAATTCCAGCTGTACATTCATCATTTTCAGAACATAAGATATGTGTGATGATTTTTTATTTATGCAGAAGGCTAAAAAAGTTATTTTTGATTTATACTTTGCTACTTTTTGTAAGCAATGATAGTAATGATCACATGTAAACATTTCATTCATTTATTTAAGAAAAGCTAACTACCTAAAAACTACAGTCAAGTGTCATTCATCCTTTCTGTCTATTACATGGGTTCGAAAATAACGTTGTTTTTTTGTTTGCAAATAAATGTAGTCGCAGTGTAGCTTATTATGTCTCTCAACGGACATACATATGTGCATACATAAGCTTAAACAATGAACGTCGAAAACGTCGTTCCGCGGCCATGCAATTTTCTCTTTCACA
The DNA here is from genome assembly GCA_027744375.1 of Orchesellides sinensis. Lineage (NCBI taxonomy): Eukaryota > Metazoa > Arthropoda > Collembola > Entomobryomorpha > Orchesellidae > Orchesellides > Orchesellides sinensis. Next base: position 8,999 of record JAHZNG010002001.1, on the reverse strand, counting down.
CTTTGCAAACAATCAGAGTTCCAAACTTTTGACATTATAATGATTAATTGCATGCCTCCGGCATCTGTAATGAGTAGTGACTACTGTGAAAAAGAGGTATAAACAAAAACGCGAATTATTTTTAATCTTTGTGGCTGGTGTTGTGGCAAATTGTCACTTGCAGAAAAAGTCAAACAAGAACCCATACATATCTATGCATTTGTTTGATGAGGCGTGTTGAGAGATTTTGTAATACCCGTTGTAAACTATTATTAGGTACATACCACAACGTACGCGAATGTTTAGTAATAATAATCAGATGGGGGAGTAGGTTATCTATTCATGGGCACATCTACACATGCATGCGCATGGTACAGATAATTGAAGCTGATAGTGTACATTTTTAAGTCTTAATATTTTTGTCTCAATTGGCCATTGGCCATATATGCAGCTACCTGTAAACATCCATTCTAATTATTGTTGCAGATTTAACGTACTTATTTACCTTTAAGCATTATCTATTATAAACAACCTAACCAAATATTAAATGCGCCCAATAATTATGCCTTAAAATTATTACAAACAAAACTTTTAGGTATTCATATGATTACTGCTTGTTGTTACTGGACTTTAAACATAATTTCCCTTGAAAGTTGGCTTATTTATTGAATTACCCAATAGAATGATTTATTGTGTTCGTCTGTTTACTTGCTTGCATATGATAATTATTATAATGATAATTGCTATTATAAATTAACAATCTAAGGGCTTAAAGGCAATTTTTAGTAATTTGCTCTGGCTTTGAACCATCGTCATATGACTTTGCGTTGCGTTAAAAGATAAACGTGGGTGGACCTCCATTGTCTTATGGGCAAAGAAGATGAAAGATAAAATAAACACAAGTTATTTTTGCAACATTGGTCATCATAACTTAAAAAGTGTGGCTGAATTGAGTTATGATTATTTTATTTCTCCCCTTTTGGAAATGTAAACTTGTTACTTTCAGGATGCACTTGACCGTTATTCTAGCACAAGTTATTTACGTATGTAAAATAGTTTGGACTTGCAATTGAATAAGGAGTAAGAAGCTTTTGAGATACGACAGAAGGGCTTTGTTTTAAAGTTGGTTGCATTGAACCTTTTGAATATTATGCATATAATTTCATTAGGATTACTTAAGGGACAATGGAACACAAAACGTATGAACAAATGAAATTAAAGAAGATAAGTGTAGTGAGTCATGGCGTGCGAGTTCATTGATTGAATATGCATTTTTATTGTATGCAAACAAATGACAAGCTCGTCATCAAGGATGGGCTCTGTGCGTGAGAGTGATTTTGTCTGTCAGAATATACATTTTTCCTAAAATAGGATAAAACATTGAATAAATTAAAATGTAAATTGAAACGTTATGCGAATAGCTACAAGAGGTACTAGTCGTTTGGTCAGTTTCACTTTCATTTTTTTGCTTATTTTTCTATGTTCATTTGTCGTAAACAAAAAAGTTGACAGTTGGGAATTGTCTATTGTATTTTTGTTGCAGTTGTTGCATTAACTGCAAAAATGTGCAATGTTTATTACTTTCTGAGGTGACATTTGACAAAGGGACATCCACGTCATTAAAGATATGATGATGATCCCCAGCCTGTTAATTTTTTATATTCACTTTGGATTAAAGTTTGTCACAGCTAGAACGAGGCAAACTAGGCTATTCGACTTTGTCAATGTGATTGCCGGTGAATGCAAAATGTAGAACGTTAAATGAAACTTTTGTGTTGGAGTATTTGACCATGGTGCCGTTATTATAGTACTTACAACACTCGTCAAGTGTTCAAAACGTATAACTTATTGAGAACCTAAAATCGTGCAAGTTATAAAATTGGAACTTTACACGTCATGCCAATAAAAAATTAGCATAAAGGGATCATGTGACATTGACGGCCCCGTTAATTGTAGACCTGGAAGGTGTCATCTTCGTAAGTACAAGCCGCTTCTTCAATTTTACCTTTATCTTCTTTTGCTCTCAATGTCAAGCAGATGATACACATGTCTCACTCTAAGAATACTTCCTCCAACCCTCCAATTAAAATTAAATGTACTAGTCAAACAAAAATCGTAGCAGATTCTGCTCTGTTGTCCTTGTGCTTTGTCTCTCAGTCGCCAGTTAAGGTATCCCTGTCAATTAAGGTAACTCGTATGCACGTGAAAATTAAGATCCAAATGTAGTTAGGCATTTGCATGTTGCTCGTTGCATTTTCATTTGCAATCCCAATCTCATTGATTTTTATATTTCCTTAAATTGCTCACACCAGAAAACATTGAAGGTGACAATAACAACCTGCTCTAATTTATTAGAATAAGATAAAAAATTAATCTGAATCTTTAACGATAATCTTCATGCTACGAAAGGAATAACAGCGCTCTTCACTTCATTGATTAATATTCAAGCATCTCATCTAGTTTTATTTTTATTGTATGTAAAAATGCAAATCATAGAAATATCTTCCTACCTTGTTATCTTTGTATTTTTTTTATCATCTTCATCGTAGCTTAAGGTCTTCAACTATGAAAGAAATGCAGATGATAATGAAGATGCTGTGAATGTTTGCAAAAATGACTGACATTACGATTTCACCTAGTTATTACCATTTTTTGATTATGATGGTAGTAAATCTACATTCAGTGCCAAGTAGCCAGTTAAAAACAACTCCTATATACTACCCATATATAAACTATATATGCACAAGTATGTATGGTATATAGAGCAAATTAAGCAACTTTTTGTCATCTTCAAAAAAAGAAGACGACATAAGTCCATCATCAGTAACCGAGCAGCATTCTACATGTGTACTTGACAAGGTTAAGCACTTACAATTTACAAACAAACAAAAGAGGTTGCATCCATCACTGAAGTATAATTGTTTTTTTATGATTCAAATAGACATGAATTAAATGCTTTCTGGTCAGTGATCTATCAGAGCATGCGCCCATCATCTCATGGTGGCATCACATGTCCAAATCTAGATTAAACATCTCGTGCCTGCGCTCTATTCTTCCTTGTTGAATGCATAATTCATGCATAAATGTCATTTCGTGTGATGCATAAAATGCCACTCAAATTGTAATTAAAGCCAGTGCACAATTAATATTCATCCACAACTAAAAATTGTACTTTGTATGGATTCATCATTGTATGCTCCGTCGTCTTCGCTCAGACTATATTTTTTCAATGACACAAGGTGATGGGTACGCTAAAGTCTACCTGCATTGTGCACCAATTTGTCATACTCTGTTTTGCAATGATACATTTATTTAATCGAGTTGGCTTTGGCTTCATTTGAATAACTTTAATTTAAATGTTTTGCTCACGCAAGCCAAAGTTTTCGGAGCTCATAAAACAAAACTGTCTTCGAATAAGTATCTATTACGTCAATATAAGAGGTGTCCTAGATTAAAATATCAATGCTAAACGGTTTCTACTTATGGAGCTATTTGTCATTTCGTGTTGGCACAGATTTGTCGTTACTGTTCTGGCTCAGTTTTAATTTAAGGATATAATACACTAGCTCACGTTTTGTTTCAAACAAGCATACATACAAACGACTGATTTGTGGACCCCACATAATGTAGATATGGAGTATTGCTCAGCAAGGTACCGGCATTAAAAATCGGTAGCCTGCCTGCTATGACATATTTCATTACCCTATTGTGCTTTCAATATCAGGATAATGGTTGTAGGCGAAAGTAAACGGATATTTGTATGTTGCCTGAGCATGACTCATACATATCTCTCATCTTCACCCACATCATAACTCACTTGGTTTTTGAAACTCACTGACCTTGGTTTACTCAAACCATATAAGCAAGCGTGATACGGTCGTCAACAACAGTACTACATCAATTTTAGCCCTTGTGTCACACTGTCACTACATCTAATTTGCCTAAAGATGACAGAGACAGAGAGGAGTTAATAAAAATGGAAGATGAAACATGAAGATTACCTTAGAAGTACCTGACTTTTGAGTGATGGTGCATGCAACACATTTTTCCTTCGCTCCACTAACTAAAATTGTAATACATTCTTGCTCTTTGCTTCATTATACTTCAAATGCANCTTCGCTCCACTAACTAAAATTGTAATACATTCTTGCTCTTTGCTTCATTATACTTCAAATGCACATTATCTACAGTAATAGCTTTCTAGTATCATCTGCATGATGATATAACAATGTAATGTGTACTTCATCAACCCCCATTTAAATTGCGGTCAATGAGTAAAAGGTGAGCAGTCGCTGTTTACATCAATTTTTTCAATAATCGTTTTGGTCCTGTTGGGCACGAATGGGTATGCGTTAAGTAGAAAAGTGGTTTTTTAATAAAAACTGTGTAAAGTAACAACGTTTACAACCAAAATTGTGTATTTCATTAACAGTTGTTGTATATAATAGATACGGATCTCTTTCTTGGGTGGCTTGAATTTTACTATTACTATCTAAACCTAATTTGCAAATGTGTAATCATTGCATTAAGGGTCGACCGTTGGGACAAATTCCTCATTATAAAGTTGAAGAAGATGACAAAGAAACGTCAGTAAACGGTTATAGTCTTATTTGCAATATAATTAAATACACGACGCTTATTGGCAATTTTTTTCTTAGCTTTTATGTTTCTGCTTGCCTTAATATGTATAAAAGTAACAGTAGCTCAAGCAGAGGCATGTAATAATAATAAAAATAATTTCAAAATCTTTATCCGACCTAAAACACTGTATTCTGATATATTTTAGAATTGCATGTTTGTTAGCAGACCTCGTTAGCAAAGTACATACAGTATAAATGTCAATATATCTATTGAGCTGATTCTAAATGCATTTTATCGGTATTCTGAAGGTCGCATTGTTCACTGTCTTGTCGTGAGCTAGAAACTGATTCATTCATTTTCAATGTGAATTCTACTTTTACATCTAAAAATCAATTATTGATTTCAGTTCGACATGTAATATCCATAAAAATCAAAATTATAATGCGTTGCACCCTAAACAATCAAATTTTTTCATCAAAATTTCTGCATCATCTCAATTACAAATTACAACTGGTAAGATGCACTTGTAGATAATCATGTAGGTATTATTTTCTTCAGAAGGTTACGATTTCGTACGATAGCTATCATTTGACATGCATGACTATTGTATCATCGCATCTAATTCAAGCTTGGTAATATTAACTACTGCTGCTATAATTCTGTAGATTGATTAGAGTCCCTACTGTATGAAATACCATCTAAATAGATTAAATTGCCAAAAAATGCTGAAATCTTTTGTTAAAATTATATTTTAAGTGTAATTTTTGTTCATAAAAGCAATCTTGACATGGATTTTTGAGGAGGAGGTTGACGTTTAGGGGCTTGTAGACTTTTTCGTGAACTTGCAATTTCCTTAAGGGCACTTTGGTACAAAAGAAGTGCTCTGATAGCAATATGGTCTGATCAGACTTATATAAGCTTCTGGCATCAGGTGAAACGGTACTGGGTGAAGTGGGCCGAACGGATTAGGTTACAAAGCAAGACAAGTGAAGTATTACAGGCTAAATTTGATAAGGAACCCACATATTTTACATCAGCACGCACTATTATCGCATTTGTTGTGCAAGACAATATGTCAAATTTTACGGTTAAGGTTGAAAAAAAGTTACGCCATTTGTAACCTAAAGCTGGTCCCTCATCGTAACCTGCTAATTCGAGGTTGTTAATGATAAGTTACTCAACACAGACATCAGCTTGGAATTCGTTGTGTTGAAAGTCGTAAGGCATCTTGCAATTCTCCCTGGAATTGATATTGATAACCAAAATCAACGGCATTCTCTCTCTTTCTCGTTTGCTCTAATTCTGTCACATGAATTTAAATTGTTTTGAAAACCTATATTTCATCCAAAAATCATCATGTAAATAACATGCTTTTAGGATTTTTACATAAAATAGGCATTTTACGCAGATTTGTGCACTTGACACTTTTTATGTTGACACAAATTGTATACATCATGTTATTAGATTACTGCTAATATCGATTGCTTGGTAAATTGAGTACCAGGCAATTTTGTAAAAAAATATACATGATATGATTTCATTCAACTTGTTCACAAATAAAAATCCAAGAGGATGCTTTTACATGCAAAAGTCCTAGACGACCTTGTGAATTTCATAATTTTATATTATCTAACGCTTGTGAAGATGAAGGGGTAGAAATTATGTATTACTTTGTAACATACTCTTTAAATTAATGTTCAAGTACTCATCATTCTGATTCAGATTGATAGTCTATATGATTACACGTTATTGTTGTACATTTAGCAATGGGTACTATGTTATAACTTTGAATTATTCGTGTTTGATGTACATTTTCTATACCATCTTCAGTAATAATGGATGCTACAAACAACCTCATACTTATTAGAGCATCTTCTTCAGAGAAGTGTCCTCCTCCTTAACATCTTATCAAAACCATTAGCTTAATTTCATTTAGTTTTGAAGGTTGTATGTTTGTAATTTCAAATAGCTACATGTTCTATAAAGTAGATGCTCTTGTTATTCAATTGCTATTCTTTAATTTTCGTATCGATCGTATTGCAGCTGCTGTCACTAAGCTGACACTAATGATTATTTGTTATGATCATATGGTACCTTGATGAACTACTTACGTATTTTCAACTACAAGCAATCACTATTGGCTGCGTATACGTATTCAAGATAAATTGAATGTATTCTAGATATACCTATATTGGCTTGGAAGCAAGCTGTCGGGTAAATGATGGCGAAAAATAATTTGTAACAAAATGAATACATTTTGACCAGTACCTGGTTCTGTCTACAAAATATGGTGTTGTATTTGAAAGAAGAGTTTCGATTATGAAAGTCAATTTCAGGACTGCATTAGCTCCAGTGAGCTAGTGACTTACCTAATCCGTTTAAAAATTCACTTTTTAGAAAACCTGTCCTGTTGTCTGCTTCCTCCCTCCGTACAACAATAACAAAGGGGTTTTGCAAACGGTATTGCAATTTTTTGCAAGGTTTGAAAAATCCACTTTCAGTTTTACGATTGTTTTTTGTCTGATTATTCGCAAAACCAGTTTTCCCCCACATTTATGTCAGTAATTGCAAACGCCGACAACATCCTGTAACCCAGTACTTAGTCTAGCCGTTTTTGCTTAAACGAAGGAAATAATACAGATTTCTTTGAAATTGCAGCAGTTTGCAGTACGTACATATGTGATTGAACTCTCTGTCGCCTTCTTGGTAAAGTACGGAAGCACATAAATACATAAAATTTACTGCTTAAGGGAAGATGTACCTGAAATGTAATTAGAGCATATGTATATCATGTGCAGAATGCATTTTTACGGTCGCATTACAACTGGAGCTCAAGGTCGTTGGGATAAACAATGAATCATTTCAGAAACACTAAACATTTTGTGGAAAAAATAAAGTAAAGAATCAACCCAATATATTATTTGTTGCCGACAATGGAACATTTGGGAAAAGCCACCCTTGGATCTATAAAAATTACTCATTACAATATGCTGCGTTAAATGTCATACTAAATCAGCATATATTATGTAGAGAATGGGAACCTATTATTTCTTCGTGTTTTACGATGAACACAGGGACGTATTACTAATTTCAATGCAAATCACGACAAAATATATGATCTAGATCGTTATCATTATTTACACGCTTTTGTCGTCACAAAGCAAGCAGCATTTAAAAACAATCAATGAAATTCTCATTATCTTATAGCGTTCAGCTTGCACGTAATTAATTGCAGACGCAGGCGTTTACCTTTGCCTCGCAGCTAATTATAACAAAAGTTATTAAAAGCTGAATCAATTAATATTTGAAATGATATTAATGGATGAATCAACAACAATTACATTCATATTGCATAGCAAGTACCATGAGCCGTCAACACAATACAATGACGAATGCACACTAAAAAGAAACATGAGTTTAGTCTCAGTCTCTTAACTGCAAACACAAAAAAGTACAAGTGCTCCATTAAGTTATTTAATCGTCAAGATTGTTGCGTCATTTAAAATGAATGCCGCACTTAATACGCTTCTTTGCGACAATTTCGAATCTGATCTTTTGAGACAACCCATGTAATCTATTTCATCCGCAAAAACACTTAAAGCGAGATCTACATGAGACCAGATGAATTTCCGCATCCATCATAATAATCCAACGACCGACGCATTAAATGGTGTCTTACATCATAAATTACAATTTGCATCCGACTGTCTTTTACTAGTTCCTTCATTTGATCCATTAAAATCCTTCAGAGCAGATTTTATGCCTGTATGACTTGTTTCAGTACAGATTCGCATAAAGGTGGAAGTAGTAGGTGCAGCCTACTCAAAGGAGAGTAATATTCATGTCACAATTTTTTGTGTGATTCACCAAGTCAAGGAAATTGATCACTTTCGCTCTCATCAACACAATTCGCTCGCATAAACCAAGTCAAGTAACTATTTGTCGTCGTCATCATCAACTTCCAAGTTATGTTTTTGTAGCAGAACTAATGCATCTTTGATTGGTTTCCACTTGGCTAGCTTGTCTCTTGCACAATACACAGGTTTTACCCCATAGCTCCTTGAGGGGATGCAATTAATTTCTAATTAATCGTTGTACCAAAGACCATCATGTTGACGTGGTCAGGTCTCATTTAGTTTGAGTGTAATAAAGATTGAGAAAATAATTATTTCACGCCATGTCAAGCGTCCCTCAACCCTGTGTAACGTCCTTTTCATTATTACTATCATCGCAAGGTGTGTTTTGTATGAATGATTGACATGTTACTTACATCATGCAGTCATTATAAGATGCGTTCGAATTTTTAAGCTAAAAGTTCGAATTTACTATTATTATGTAATGTGTGGAAACTTTGCAAACGCTCATGTCCTTTACTACAGTGGTTGCAACCAAACCACCAATAAAATATTTAACACGTTCCCAATCAGTCGTTGTCACAC
>JAHZNG010002000.1:0-10000 GCA_027744375.1 Orchesellides sinensis | reverse complement strand
CCCAAGCAAGGGACCATGCAAAGACTAAAGCAGCCAGATACGTTCACCATTGCCCCAGACTTGACCGCCAAACCAGTAACAGAATTGTAAATGAGCTTTCTGGGCAATACCAGCCATAATTGATCTGTGTAGGCTCTTTTTTGTCCCTTCTTTAGAAATGTCAGTTTCAGTTTATTTAATTAATTAAAAAATTCACAAAAATCTGACGACGGATAAATATAATGGATTTGGTAAATCCTTGTTCAAATTCAAATATCATTATGAACACATTTCGGGAAGCTTTTCGCGGTACAAACTTTACTCGATGGTTGTTGGAATGTACATGTTGTAAACGACATAAGAAATCATGCAAGAGTAGAAAGGAAAGAAGAACATGGAGAAAGTGCATATTTGCCACGTAGCATGGGTTAAATTGGAACGTTGAAAGTTAATGGTTGAAACTAAATTGTATTTTTGATATTGTAAACTAAGTGTGTAAACTAGGTTTTTATTACGAGTTTAATTATATTATTAGAAAACTTGATAAAAACAATGTACACAATCAACAGGCAAGGAAGTGCCTGATTAGAAATTAGAGAGGAAATGTAATTTAACCGCAGCTCGCAAGCCGCAGTAACCTGTTTGAGTACATAGCCATAGTCATCAACTAAATGCTATATGAAAACCTACTTATGACTTACCTAATTAGATATAAGCTATTTGATTCATAGACTATGAGAGTAACGGAAGTGTACTGTACTCTTTAAGATATACGAAGCTACTGGACATCAAAGTCTGGAATAATTGCCTTTCGTAGCAATTATACGGATGATCAGATTATTGCATAATTAGCTTTTGTTCAAGATTTAGCAAAATTAAAACATTTATTTTTCATCCTTATCGATGATCCTTGAGTGGTGAGTTGTAGAAGAGAGAGATTGTTACTTTTGAGTGACAAGTCAATTATGCTCACTAAAAATTCCGTTGTTCACTTGTTCCTAAGCCCATGTACAGGAACGCCTTGGAGGGATGTTTTACAAATAATAATTGTTTTTGAATTGGTAATTCATTTTTGCTTTCATTCTAAAATACAGCTAACAACTTTGTGCATACAATAGTATATACGTTGTGTACCTTTAAAAATATTGTAAATCAAAGTGAGCTCGAAAAGGTCGCTTTTGGGATTATTTCCTAAATTCTTATTATTTCATTCCAGCTCTACGCTTTCGGATTCATCTTCCATGGAAGTTATCTTTGCAGTACGGAGAGCAAAGACAGTATGATTTTAAATGATAACTGGTCATTTTATGCATATAATTATCCAACTACAAGTTATTTGAAGGACACCTAATATTTTAAATTGATTAACAATTTTACAGCTTGGTACGGTATCATATACTTATGTTTGGGTTGGTGTTATTGGACGCTAGCATGGCTTTTATGGATACTTATTGAGAAAGCAAGTGTTTTATTACTATATTGCAAATTAATTAATTCAAAGACATGTAGACGTTTTATTACATCATGATCATTCTATGATTACAGCCGACTAAATACCGTTGTCACCTGTGGCTGGGAATCTCCGTCTTTGTTCTTTTAACAACTATTGTCGTAACTATAACTAGGAATGCCGCACAAAACCGTTTCGTCTTCTCAGCAAATATATGGATACTGGGTGGCTTATTTCTGCAAAGCTACTTGATTTGGGTGGTTTGGGCTTACAAAAAGCATACTGAGGAGAACAAAATGTGTCAAGATGATAATGGTGATGCAGATGTCCGACAAAGGGTTGTAACTACTACCATTAAAGAGCCAATCTAGTTCCAAACGTGATTACGACGCTACAGATGTCAGACAAAGGGTTGAGATCATTTCCATTGTGGAGCCAATCACTTCTGATCATGCTCATGACGCATTAACCCCCGAGAATGTAGACGTTTCAACCAATAAAGTCAAATCGCTTGAAGAAGAAGTGTAAAAATGTCTATCTGCGTTTTAATATCAATATAATTGTGCATTACGTGTTTTTATTACTTTTTACATGCATACCTATCCTATCCTATAAGCTGATTGACATTGAAGATTGAAGGTTGGAGAATTTTAAATCTTATATTAAATAAAATGAAGTAAAGTTACTACTTAATAAATTTAGCATTGCATTGGATTGATTTTGGGTTATGACAATTTCTTTAAATGCTTCCTACATTAATTTTAGTCAAATGCATACAGTCCAAATCCAAATATTAAAACAACAGTAATTCTGTATGAAACTAGGATCAATGAGGTGCGCATTAAAACACAACTATAACTACCAACAAAGAAGGTATCTTTGAAATGTACTCATGATCTGTTATAAACTCATTTTCCTTGTATGATATACATAAAAAACTGAGTTGCTGAGAATGAGAATAGGTTTACCTCTTTCACACTCGGCTGTATATGCAAGAACTGAACGCAGGAAATGTCCTTCCTATCTTTCTTATATTTTTACTTGTGGATTGTTGGGTGGGTTGTGTATATGTGGATATGCCTAAACCTCTACCATCCTTTAGTATACGGGCTGGCAGATGTAAATATAAACAAACAATTTTTGTAAATGTCCAGCCTAGAGTCCATAGTCCATCAGCTTGTACTCTTTCATAAACGCTATTAAATTTTTCTTTTCTATTCTAAAGTCAGCAAAAAACACTGAATCATATATTTATTTTGAGCTGATAATGGGAATTGAAAATTTCGTTTTACATTTACATAAAGTCATCCCTAAGTTAGTAATTATAGTAGAAGGAAGCGCTAAAGGAATGGTAGGCAAGTGACATTGTAGCTTTACAGCTTAACAAGTCAGGTCAAAAGATAAACGTGCATTAGAAATCGAGATGTCATCTAAAAGTAATCTCAGAACACAGAAAACGCATAAGTATTGTTGTAAGCATTGCAAAACAAGATTTAAGACAAAAGGAGGATTGAATTTACACTTAAAACAACACAATCCAAAGGAATACTTACTGAAGGTATGTATCATGTCGTATGTAACTTACGGACAAACAACAAGTACAATAAACCTAGGTGTACAATATATTGTTTAATTATTGTTTCTTGCATGACAGTGTCCCGATTGTGATTTTGTAACATTCCAAAAAGGAAATTTTACAAAGCACACCGCCATCGTTCACAGAAAGAACGTAGATGGTCAACCTATTTGTGAAAACATCCGATGCACCTTGTGTGACTTTAGTTGCTTTACTGAGGAGCAATTGAAAAATCATTCACTTCGAAAGCACACAAGCCCAGAAAATGCGCCATATAAATGCAGTCTTTGTGACTACTCCAGTGTTGAGAAATCCGCACTGCAAAAGCATGTTCTGATTCGTCATACTAATATGAGGCCATTCCCTTGCGAAGTATGTGAAGCTAGGTAAATTGGTGACAAAATCGAAGCATACATACGAAGTTGAGAAATATTATTCTACAAAGTATATAAGTCAAATTCGTTTTGTTTAAAATCGTATAGATTCAAGACTTCAAGCGCTTTGTCCAGGCATCGCAGATCTCATGAAGGATCAAGGCCGCATCAATGCCATTTATGTCCAGCATCTTACGCAGATAACAAAAGGCTGAGGGATCATTTAATGAAACATTCAAATAAAAAACCGTTCAAATGCACTTCTTGCAAGTACGCCACAAATCGACAGGATAATCTGAAAACGCATATCAAACGCAATCACATGCCACCCGAGTCAGCAACGCAATTAATTATTTAAAAATTTAACTTACTTGAAATCGTGTTTCAAAAATTCACAGCTATAAATACATATCTATTTGAAGAAGGAGTGGACAGTGTGAACAGTGTACTCAATATTGTGTTAAAGAAACCATTAATTGGCAACTATATAAGTGACAGTGACAAGAGTAACTGCACCGGCAAAACTAACGTCACCACGCTCTCTTCCGCAACTTAAATAACTGACGCTTTAGGTACAAGAAAATATACCTAAGAAATAAACATTTGACAGTCAAACTCTGGTCATGTAGTTGGCATCTGAAATCTCTAAATTTTACTTCAGCGTCCTCTATTCTAATGCAAACCTTTTATGTCACCATTTAAATAAGTGAATTGAGCTTTGAAAATTTTCCATTTACTCGATTTATATGCAAAATTTTTAACAGCAATCAAAACAAAATGAATAACAAAATAAATTAGGAAGTCAAATCAAATCAAATTGGATTTTTAAAGCAACACATGGTACTACTTTGGAATTATACTACTTCCTGTTATATTTCCATCCATGATTTTCTACGAAAATAAATACTGTTGCCACCGAATAGATATTATAGTATTTAAGAAAGCTTTATGTGGGCTGTTGAATTGGGAATACATTATACATTCATTGCATTGTACAAATACAAGTGATCATATATCATCATATCAATACCAAAACAAATAGTTTAATGTTATTTAAAATTATAATGAAGAGTAATAATTATATATCTTAGATAGTTAAGATTTCTCATGCTACGATATGTCAAACAAATGTATATGTATCTTTGCCTTTACCCTCGGTATAGGAAATTGGAACACACAATGCAAACAAAGTTATTATGAACTTATTTTGTGAGCGCTTGTCAAGCTTTCATTTTGTCAGTAAAAGGAAATGTATATAATATACACGTTTATTCGCACGTCAAAAACCATTTTACTTCAACTTTTGACTCGGTGGCTGAGCAAACGTAAAAATCAGAGTCAAACGAGCGAGTATATTTGACTGAGCAGGCCGACTCTCAGTCAAGCATATTTTACATCACATTTCTATGACTAATTTGTACATGATACCCCAAGAATACTTGAGCCAATTTTATATCTATCAGAATTTTATAGGAGACTTTGTTTTTACACAAAGAATCACATTTTATTTGTTACATGCATAGCTACAGAGGGTGTTACATTAAATTAACTGAATTAGTTAAAATAATTGAATTGAAACGAGATTAATCAACGATCTTCAAAAATTAGGTATGGGGGATGGCTGATTAAAAGTCTTGGTTTTAACATATATTTTAGCATTTAATTAAGCTGATGTTTTTCAAATACGACGGACAGTGGCTAATCAAGAAAAATTAGTCGTGCTTCCACTCTAATTTAACTACATCAAAGTAGATTTTTAAACGTAATTTTTTGATAGTAAGTTTTTAATACAATGGACAGGGGCTACCGAAGAAAAGATAGTCGTGTATCCATTTTCATTTAAAAGTTTATTTAACAGCTGGTTAACTTTAATGGTAAAATTTGAATCCTTGAATTTTTATTCAAATTCGCGCAATAAAATTAAATTGGAAATGTTTTGTTAATTGCAAATAACAGCCAAGATGAGTGAGGACCTCAACATCTTTGAAGATGAAGATGTAACTTCTGTCTTGGAGGCTTCCTCGAACACTGCACCAAACGTGTCTAAAAGGAAAGGAAAAGCCTACCGCTACACGGATCTAGATGACGTCAACATTTTGAAAGAAGTCGTAACGGAAAAACCAGTTGGCAAGGACTCAGTTAAGAAGTGGAGGGAGATACATGCAAGACTCCAGATTCCCGTGAAGGATTATCTAGCCATCAAGCGAAGGTTTGAGTTACTTATGGTCTACTTCAGATCTGAAAACACCAAGGCACTCCGAGGATCCGGATTGGAAGAAGATTACGATGACAAAATGAAGCTGTTAACGGACATCGATAGCCAAATAAAAGACTGGACAGATGAGCAAAGTCAAGTTACATCTACGGCAAAGAAGCAAGCTGAAGAGCAACAAAAGAAAGCCCAGATTATCCGACAAGCTGCAATGGCGAACATGGCAGGTATGAAAATGTATTTTTTAATTTCTCATTATGCTATAAAAAGAATTAAAGTCTCGACAAATTTTACATCACCTGCCTCTGCTCTATAGGTAGTCCAACCGCTGAAACGGACGAAGGAAGCGAAACTCCAGCTCCAAGACGTAAACGGCGCCGTTCAAACGACTTTGTTGAACTTATCAAAGCTTCAGAGGAGCGTGAGCAAAGCCTAAAGGAGAAAACGATGGAGTTTGAAAAGAAACGATTAGAAATTATGGAAAAGGACCTGGCACGGAAAGAACAAAATGATCTCCATCGGAGAGAAATGGAAAGACGAAGAATGGAATTGGATGAAAAAAAATTGACATTGAAGCTAAGCGATCTGAAAAGGAAATGGAAGAAAAAGTGTTGTTGTTACAGTTGCTGCAAAAAAAGTTATAGTTATGGCAGTGAGCGGTGATGTAAAGCAGTTCGAGACCTAACAATCTATGTACACAGCTATTGATTACTCATACAAATAAATTTATTGTACAGCACATAGGTTTTTGCTTGAATAAATAAGGAGTATTTTTGGCAGTAGCTTAAAATGTAAATTACGCTGAGACCAGAATATTCTTTTAAAATACATACAGTTAAAAGTCAGGAATCTTTAAATACTCTTCAACACGTGGAGGCAACAAATCAAATTTGTATGATACGTTGGATCGATATAAACATGTATGAATGTTTGTTAGGATAACACAAACTTTAAAGAACTGCAACACCTTTCCGAATGCCCATTCAACCGCTATTCTGACAGCACTCATTCGCTTGTTAAACAATGCTTGCTCATCTGTCAAATTGCTGCCTTTGAAAGGGGCCTGAAGTTCTGGACGAAGTGGATAAGCTGGATCTCCATATATGCAGAATGGTTCTTGCAACTCCGTATTCTTCTCTTGTAATTCGGTCAGGATGCCACTTTTCGATAGTAGAAATGAGTCATGTCGTCGTCCATCGATCGGGCCATACAAGTTTGCTACTAGCCCATTTGGTGTGACGATTGCTTGATATTTTAAAGCGTGAACTCGTTTATGGCCGTTAAAAACTTCTCGTTGGTGCTCTGATGGACGACACATTGGTCTCACTGTACCTAAAAACATAGTTAGCTGTTAGACAGTGGTTCTAAAAGTAAATAGAATCGAGATCGCAGCAAAATGGAACACGACCATCTTTCCATTGATGGCCTCTGTCCATATAATTTGGTATTACCGTCAATAAATCCCCAGCAGCGACGTAAAGGCGCTCCTTGTTTTACAACGGATTGAGCGTAAACTTCCAGCCACTCATTTGTAAGCCACCACTGGTTTAAATCAGTTAACAGGAACCCGAACGTATTCAAAATGTGATCCAACACCTTATGAAAAATCAAGCTTAATTTCCGACTCGCTCCGGTTGAACATGGAGAACAGATCTCCATACCTGTTAGGGTATGCTAGGCGCCTTAGTAAAATGCAAAGTCCTGTATTGGGAAACAAAATGGGCACCATTAAAATACAATTAAATTATACTTTATATATAATTTAAAAATTACCTTCTTCGCTAGTACATGCTGTTCCATTCCTACATTTAATCTTCCATGGAATTCGGAGTAGTATACGTATTTTCTTGATGTCATCCTTGTCAAATCTAAAAAATAAACGGCACTGACTACTAGTGAATTTATCCAAAGAAAACTCTCGTTTTGGCGTTCTAGAAAGTTTTTTCGCAATTAGTAAACGCAAAGCTAGGCGTCGAGTAGAAGAGCTTAAAGAAATTTTAGCTTTCATTTTGAAGAATTACTGTCTCTTCCGATTGTCAGTGTCATCACATGGAAAGCATGGCATATGACATTCACAACTTTTATGTTAACCGCTTTTGTCAGGGGCATATGAAGGAAAGTATGTCGTGTACAAAGCGTTACGTTGTTATAAATAAATACATTTATTATAGTGGTAATCGTTATTTTATTTATTCGACGACTTTATTTCTAGTTGAAGACTATTTCTGGCATCTACACTTCTCTGCATAATAAACTTGAGTAGTTTTTTTGTATTGTTCGCGTGTCCTACTAAGCTTTTTCAAATCTTCATCGAATTTTCCGACGTTTCTTCTCTCTTTATAAAGCATATAAGCCTTCAAAGTCATCCTAGCGTCGTCGATGGCCGTATGATGGCCTGCTTGAAATCCTGTGCGGTTACTGCAGAGACTTCGAATTATATGACCCAAAGCAAACGCACCTTTTTCATCTCTATAGACACTCTGTAAGTCAAAAGTGGAGTCAAATTCATAATCCAAAGATTTTAGGTCGTTGAGCACTGCTGTCCCTACTAATGTGTTATCCTTTAAGCATATATCAAGGCAAGCGTGAATCTATAAATGAAAACAAGTTTTAAATTATGTGTTGTAGACAATTAATATGGTAGCAAGAACTTTTTAAAACAAAATGTACCCACCATTTCTAAGGTAACACCCAATCCAAGCTTCTGTTTATCCAACTGTGTGATTTTATAACAGTACTGACAGATGTTTTCGTGCTGGATTTTAATGAATGCCCATAAAACCACCTTCGCATCCTCATTAACCAAGCAAACGGTAGCAGCTTTTTGCTCGTGTTTCTTTTGTCCATGTTTCAACTTCAGAGTAACTTTTTCAACATCAAAGAATAGCCGTCCATTAGTCGGAACTTTGTCACCACGAAAAATAAATCCCGTCTGTGAAAATAAGCTTTGTTTTAAAGTAGTGTCTTACACGTTACACAGTAAATACATGAAGGTACATTAAATAACTTACTTTCCATGCGCTTTGTTGCCAGGGTAAGGGCAGACTCGATACAAGTTTCCTTCCTTGACCACTGCTAGCACCTCCCTCCACGACCTACCAAAATAAATGACTTATTGTTTAAATCTTGTAATTTTAAACTTAAACTAAGTATTGCAGTTACCAACCTCTTTACTGGGCTCGCTACTTTGTTGAGAAGTTGGAAAGGGTAGACTCGATACAAGTTTTCGTCCTTGACCACTGCTAGCACCTTCCTCCACGGCCTACAAAAATAAATGACATTTATTGGTTCACACATTGTAATTGGAAACACAAACTAAGCATTGCATTTACCAACCTCTTTACTTGGACCGCTACTTTTTTGAAAAGATGGAAAGGGCAGACTCGATACAAGTTTCCTTCCTTGACCACTGCTGGCACCTTCTTTCAAAACCTACCAAATTAAATTGCATTGTTTCTTTATACATTATAATTTATAAAATAAACTAAACGTGGCATTTTACTAACCTCCTCATTTGACCTACATCCTTGTTGTGGAGGTTTTAAAGGCAGACTCGATACAAGTTTCCTTCCTTGACCACTGCTAGCCCCTTCTTCCACAACCTACAAAAACGTCAAATAAAATTCAACTATAGCTTATACTTTTTAACCGCCATAATAAAAAATTAGATTATAAAACATTCAAAATCAACTTACTTTTTTCTTGTCAAACTTCTTCCAAGCGTTAATTATGTTATTAGTTACTTCAGGGGTCCGAAGTGGGAAATCCCGGTGAACAGATTTCATAAAATCCAAGTACTCTTCAGTTGTCATCCCCCAAATCGTAGCTTTTAAGTTCTCCATGATACTTGTTTGGAGCTATCGAAACTCTACGTTCTGTATTGTAAAAATGCGATTATAAAAATGGATGGATTTACTTGTGAAAGACCCAGAAAAGTAAAATTATAATTACCCCCAGCTTAACAAGAAATTCCAAAAATAATGCTAATATATAATATAATTTAAAAACTATTTTAGCAAAATGTAGTGATCAAAAAATTAGTGAAAGATAGGAAAACCTTGTTTGCTCTTGAGCACTATTGTTTTTGTTTTCATCTATTTTTGCTATGCACAAAAACAAATTTAAATTTGGGGAGGTGAGAAACATATTCTCAACTGACCCCATGGCCGGGTAAACGTAAAAAGTTTTTGACCAGAATCTAAACCTTTTTCTGACTCGCCTTGTACTTTCACTTTGAAGTTTATGGAAATGTAAAATCATATCAGTTTTACTTACGAATAAAGGTGTATAATATATAATATGCACAATACACAAGAATGGCACAAGCAAACAAAACACAATGCTAACATGTCCATGCATACATACATACATTGCATTGTGTGGTCTTATGCCTGTATTACTGCATTGCA
>JAHZNG010001999.1:0-21005 GCA_027744375.1 Orchesellides sinensis | reverse complement strand
TTCCCTTTTATACTAAATAATTGTATTCACTTTATTTAGCAACTCTGTTCCGTACTTTGAATTAATAAAGAATGACAAATGATGACATCACACCATAAAATGTGGATCAAATTGCAAATCGTATTTGTATGCAAATACTACGTTGTAGGAGGTAAATTAGCATCTAAATTCAAATTAGAAAGCATAACAGTTTTACAAAAGGTAGGCTTACCCTAGCAAAATCATAATTCTGAAAGGGGATGATTTGAACATAATCCACATCGTCTGGATGATCCATTTTGCGGCCTGGAACCACGAAAGGTTGGGGAATTTCCCGAGGATCACCTTCCAACGAGAGGCTTTCACTGTTTAATGGAGCAGTGCGATTGTTAAATAGCCGACTCCACTGACTCCGATTTGCCCACATTCAATCATCAATATTGGAACAACAACAAAAAAGAAAAAAAAAGGAAATGAAAACAAACGGAACACTTTGACTAAATGCACTTTGCAAAACAATAATTATTTCCGACTTCTGCAAATACACTTAATAATATTCCCCACGGAACAAAACAATCTATCAACTAGTGTTCCTGTACAAAAAAACACGAGCTGATTTCCGGTGTCAATATTCCAATCTTATCTGGCTGGTTACACTGACCAGTGACCCCTTTATTTGGATTCCTGGGTCACTTGGTCCAACTTAATAAACTGCCTCGTCATAATAGTTAAGGTCTTAAACATATCTTTGGCTTTTTAATATTTCCCGTATTATTTCAAAAGTTATCAGTACACATATTCACGTTTACCGTATACAAATTAAACTCTGACATAATAGCCACACTTCTGCAATCCTCCTCATAATGCCGATCATAACAAATGATAAAAGACAGGTGAACAAAGTAGGTTATGCTCCAATCCAACTAAATAGCCCATTACATTGTAACGTATGTAGGAGGAGTATTGGTCATACCAATAGATGATACAGTTAGCATTCCCATTGATAAGAATATAAATGTTGTGAAATAACGAGTAGGTACGTTTATTTGGCAAATCCAAGTTACTTCAAATCACACAATTTCCTCACTCCCCTTGCCCCTTGTCCAGTTGACACCCGAAAAAGTTGACGTTTTGACTTAGTTTTTGGAATGAAATTTGTCAGGAGGCACACAACAAAAAATACAAGCGATCCAAAGCCAACGATTTTTAATTGAGTTTACATCTGTCTCGTTTATACATATAGCAAATATGTATATGAGGATTTTTTAATCTGATTTACTATTATAAATTTTTATTACATGCTACGTAAGCATAAATATGCATACACAGTAAACATATCAACTCTTTTTTACACTATGATAAACCATTAAAAACATTACAGTAAACAGATCCACACATACACGTTACGTTGTTCACAGCCTATATTGCAGTTATTCTCAATAAATTTTATTTTACTGTAATATATTAACTTGTTTTACAACGATCACTATTGCCGATGATCTGTCTATTTTACCCAGACGTGAATACACTACTACATATAAACATATATTACCTACCTAAAAATACCTCAAGAAGTTATCTTTAACAATAATAGAAAAAAAAGAGTTTTTACTATTGATAGAGAATATTAGCCTTATTGTTACAATACATGAAATGTGTGTGTGTATAAATGTATTTTATATATGTGTAGGAGTAATACTCAAGGTGGCCCGTAAGGTAAAAGGCTTATACACATACATAACGCAATATTCTTATGCATGGTCACACGTTCACAGCCTTTTTTTGTTATACGGATATGACGATGACGGTGTATATCAAAATCTCCTATGTTGTATGTATGCCTATGTGTGGTGTTGACTGATTCTTGGATGGAGCGGATGTACATATTGTATTAACATGCAGATATTTTGCCTACACTTTTTGATGTGCATACATGTTATGTATTTTTTATGCATATGTGTAAAATATCCTTTTTTCATATGCCAATATAATGCAGTGATGCTGCTCTGTTAAAAGCAACAGCGGATGATCATCAGCCTACTCATCGGATCTTATGTGTATTCCTGTTAGTCAGCCGAGATGTCTGTATGTTAAGTTATGTATATATCTCATCCGTCCGTATACTTTGGGCACACGTACCTATGTACGTTTTGTTGAATGAGTCAAGGCCCTCGATCAACTCATCCTCTCTTTTCTCATCTCATCTGTTTCTCTCGGTCCGAGAGAGAACAAGATTTTTGCTTGCATGTTGGTGAGGGATACACAGTGCGAAATCTGCTATTGGCTAACTGAACTCTTTCGAAGTAGATGCCGTCCTTGGTCTCAACATCAGATGACTTTCCTTCTCCAACATTCTTCGGTGAAAATTCTTAAAGTGATGAAGTATCTATATGTATTTGCAAAAATGGGGAAAACAACGGAAATGGAAGGATTTACTGATGCGTGTGACGATATACTATTGAATGTAGTATTATTGTCCTAATATGTATGTTCTGCAAATTAACAATCGTATAAAATGTTTTTAGAGGACATCAAAAATTTAATTATTTCATTGCGCATGGCATGGCACTTTACAATAATGATTTGTAAATTTTTTGTAGGATGGTCTGAATCTATTTGCACTCATGAAGGTTATCTGAACATCATGTCAGAAACCATTTTATTAACACAATTTAATAAGTCTTTGTCTAACGCTTTCTATATGAGCGCTTTACTAAATGAACTAATGTATAACATGTATCTTAAGTATATATAACTTGCCAAATTCGTTTCCTTATAACAACCCAAAAACATCAAACAGATAGTAAACTTCTATTGCAAAATGACTGACACGATTTCCATTGAAAGCTGATTGTTCACTTGGATTCTGCTGCTAAGTCCTTTGACTTCTGCTTCAATCGCTGGATTGCCTGTTGGTGACGGTCAATTTCCTTTTGATGATGCATGATTTCCTCCTCCACGTGACCCTTCAGCTTCTTCAGTTGTTCGGCTTGCTAAAAGCAAAGAGATAAATACATTTTAAAATTATCTATTCATTTTGGTACATTATGTACTTATAAATATGCATGTAATAAATTCATTAAGTTGAACAGGTCGCATTTTATACTGCTGAAACAAATTCATATTCAGAATGAAAATTATCCTTACCAAATTCCTGAAATACTGATCTTCCTGTGCGGCTTCACGCTTGGCGAAAGCACCTCCAGCCGATCTGATTGCTCCAGCAGAGCCGTCTGGGTCGGATCCTTTGCTATACATGGCTCTTTGTGCCCTTTTAAAATTAAAAAATAAATTTTATTACAAAATACTATACCAAATATAGAATTTTATTTTCACCCAGTTTCAATAAACAACTTACATAGCCGGAAGGCTGCGAGAAAACAAAGTACTCCTGGTCAATGACATAGTTTTTCTATTAAATTTTCAGTTATCAAAATTTTTCTCCGAGGTTCGCACGGTTCGCTTATGTTCCTAAAAACAGAAATGAAGACGCAGTTTCGGTTTAGTTATTTTAGCAAGAACAACAAAATGACAAAAACATTTTCATGCAATAGTTGCATTCATGCTCTTCATGCAACAAATCGTTTGCCAAAACAATAAAAAATTCAACTTCAAAAGATAATATTTTAAATATAGTCTGTTATGACCTTACCTCTTCTGGAAAACAAACTGATATGGATGCTCGGCTATGTTGTTGCTATTATTATGTTGTGTTATTATGTGTAGTCATCTGCAACTTCAACTACGTTCCAAAATGAAGAGCAATATTTTGGAATACATAAGAAGTAGATACCGTGCCATACAAGTTGTTTCACTCTTCTTCAGGATATCAGGCTTCAGATTCAGCGGCAGGTTCGATGCAGCATTCTATGACTGGGACCACCCATGATATCCTAAAGAGCAGGACAAAGACCATACGCATTTGACTTTGCACCTGAAGAAAAGGAAATGGCATGGAAATTTTTTACAAGAAATATTTTGAAGTTCTATGCGAATGCCAGCAGGAAAAGGACTACTTTGCGCTTGTCTTGCCTACAAATTGAATGTAGGGTGGAACCTGAGACTACGTCTTTGGCTGGAACCGGAAGTATAAGTTTTGAAAAGTTTGTTAGAGCTTTTTGATACATATATACAAGCCATCATGACGTCGATGACTGCCCGATCTCAATCAAAGAAAACTGGGCTTCGTACCCCTCGAGTTACAGAAGATGCAACGCGTGGTCTTAGTCAAGCATTTAAAGTCCCTGTACCAGTACCCCAATCATCAGAAGACTTTGTCAGAAAGTTTGGTCCGCTTTCTGTCGAAGTTCAACAAGCTCTTACAGCTATTTTGATGCTGGAGAGTCCAGAATCTAACGTTTGTTCAAGTTAAAAAATAATGTATGGAGCAATTCATAGAAAATATTACAAAGAGTAATAATATACTGTATACTTTTTTTTAGATTGTTATTGACTCCTTGAATGCTCTCCAAAAGTTTTGCAAACGGCGTGATGAGAATAAGGAGATGTACGTTGAACTGGGTGGACTTCCGCCTATTCAAAAGAGAATGTTTGATACGCATGCTGTGATTCAGCGAATGTCCATGAAAATTATGGCCCTCACCTCCACAGTGCATAAGACCAAGTTGTTCATTAGAAATTTAGATGTAAGTTTATTTCAGCGACTTCAAAGATTCAGAATATTATACAACTTTTCATCAGATTGTATTGAAATGTACTTGTCATCTGTAGCTTGCGAAAGATTTTTTGGCGTTAGCGGAAGGAAAAGATGACGTGATTGTGGAGTATGCCACGTGTGTCCTCTCTAATTTCGCCACTTTGGTAAAGCATAGTAGATATTTCAGGAAAATTTCAAGTATGTCCAATAAAACCAGGAGAAATGTCGATTAAAGTATTTTAATGTAATCCAACCTTGCAGCACACTGGACGACTTCAAATTATTCAACAAAATGGTTTGTCTACCCTCGCTGGTTTATTAACCCATTCTGATCCTGATATTCAAAGGAACGCAATGGAAACTCTTTGGCAAATCTCAGCGGATCCTCTCAATCTCAGTCTGATAACAACGAGGGCAAACACGGAAGCTATTCTTAACCTTGTGGACAGCGAGTATCCTCCCCTTCAAGCTATGGCACTATTAACCCTAGAAAGAATTGCTTGTCGCCCTGAAGGCGTTGCCAACTTAGAAACGTTGAATTCCATGGATGTTCTTTCCAAAGTTAGAAAGCCAACCTTTTCAGCAGCAATTATTTAAATTAATACACACGATTTTAGTTCTTAAAATGGTGCTACGACTTTAGAAACTTTCAAATGAAACAATGGTCGATCTGCACCGGCACATTCTCCGCATATTCTATCACCAATGTCGTGATCGGGCCACATGCAGAAAATATGCTTATCTCGCTCCAGCAATATCCGAATTGATTGAAAGAACTCCAGATGCGATTGCAAGAACGAATGGTGTAGAACTAATTGGTCGACTGTGCTCTCTTGAGCCTGTTGCAAAAGGGCTCGCAGAATCTGTACGCTACTTTCATCTTAATATAATAAATAGCATATAATAACCATTGACGGTGATTCCAATATAGACTTCACGGGATCGATTGTTTCATTAAAAATTCTCCTCCAGGGTTTTCCATATCATTTGTTTACCATATTCACCAGCTCAGAGGTAGAGTTACCGTTGAAGGAAGCTTGTTGCTTTTGCCACTGCACAAATCGCTCGCTCAGCTTATTTTGCCAAAAAGGAATTTGCCAAGGTATGACGTACATCTTTTTAGTATGGTAATGTTAAATCCACGATTGCTTAACCAGGTAACCAGAATCTGTGGCAGATAAGGAGTACTTATGAATTATTACCCAATTGGATAATTACTGTTTAATCTAAAATTTTAATTTCATTTTATTATACATATGCCTACCGTATTCAACGTGTATTACGCGCTTATTCCCAATGAATTGATATTAGTGTTTACCTCCTTTATTGGAAATGGTCGAGAATACTAATACGAGTAGAAAGGGATTGGAGTGCAGTTTAGTGGCGATTTCTGCAATTTTAGAAGGTTAACTATGAGCAAATATAATAAATATAAAAGTGTTAAAGAGGTTTTAAAACGGCGATTGTGCTTTCCTTGTGTTAGACATTAGTAATTCAATCGGACAATTCTCAGAAGCAAAGGGGTTCGAGGTTTTGAGACGCCTACTGGAAAAGTCGGAGTCCTACTCGACTGACGCTGTTCTCAGTGCGCTGAATTCCATCGACATCGTCGCTGCAAATATCAGCCAACGATTTGCAGTTGTTCAGGCAGACTATCTTTCAATTCTTCTCAAGTTTATTCAGGACAATAAAGTTCCACAGGTAAAATACAGGATATAATCTATAAAATATAGGTTATTCGGGGAATTATTAACTGGTCAGGATGAATTGTTTTGATTAAAAAGATTCATGCAGCAGCATGCAGTATTCTTTGCAGTATCTTGTGTGAGCAAGCGACACATCAAGAATTTTCCAAGCAAGGAGGACCTGAAGTCATAATTCAGTTGATTGGGCATGACGAGTTTCCCGTTGTCACTGCTGCCGTCTCTATTATAAATGTGTGTTGAATAGTTATAAAAATCACTTAGTTTAATGTACATCGTGCAAATTGCATTAGGGGGAAGCAATAAAATAGCTGATGCTGATACATTTAATTAGAATTGTCGCGATATACACTGTGGTAAGGACTTTATGATTTTTATCTAGGTCGCATGTTCAGATAGGGTTTTGGGTCAGGAAATGCTTGACAAGGGTCTTCTCCAAGCCATGTGGAAGCGGACGGACCTGGTGAGCAGGAGTGGTCCTTGTAAGAAATTCTTAATTTAAACAAATTCATATGCATATTTGGCTGCTTAGGTTTAAAAAGAGAAATTAAATACAAAACTTGACCTTGGTTTTATAGTGAGAGCATCATTCGACCGCTTAATATCAATAAACCTTCCACTAAAATACGCCATCACAGGACATGTGAGTCCGTTTGAAAGACTTGACAATGGCTTTCATGACATGGGGGGCTTGAAAAAGATGGAGGATCTCAAGCATCTCACAAGACTTTACTTGGCATGGACGTGATCCCCGACAAAAAGTTCTCCTCCTGAACTTAGGTCCTTTGGATTTGGATAAAGCGATATTAGATAACAATGTAAGAAGTTTTATTATAAATATTTACGAAAGGTGGCTTTTGAGCTCGAACTTAATATTATTGTTGTTCCTAAATAGGAGAGCTTACGAACGATGCAAGAGCAACGCCACGACTTACAAGATGTAATTGAATCAATACGAGTTCAAAAAGGGGACATTCTCAGCGAGCCTTGCTTAGTTCGTGTCATCGCAAGAGTTGTCTCAGATCGGTTTGGCGGACCTTTAGATAAATGGAGGGTGAGTAAATGTATAAAAAAGGCAATTCATTTTCTAGGCAGTACGTCAATTAGGTAGTGATATATTCCATGGCATTCTTAGTTCACTGCAAGTTGTGAAGACATTGAAATTGAAGATCTTCAAAATCTTTATCAAATCCGTAATCATCCCTATTGGTTTCTTAACCACCGGTGCTTTTCGAACTCGAGCTATTGTGTTCAAAGCCATATGTGACATATTCGGACTTCCATGCTCTTTAGAAACAGGAGACTACAAAAAGACATGGAATGTAGTTTTGCTTAGACCAGATGCGCGTTTTGTGAGTTTCTACTTATACATTAAACATGCATTTATTCTAACATTTACAAACTGCGTTTTATGACTTGAATGCATAATTATTCTTAGCCAATGATGTGCCCTTGTCAAGAAGAGAATGAAAAGTACCATGAAAATTTCGTTTACACTGACAAGTTGCGAAGATTCGTTGTGGATTTAGTTTATCAGCCTGGCACCTTACTTTCTCTCGGATCTTTTGAAGCGGAGACTTACACCACAGCATAAATATTCAAATAATGTGTTGGAATGTAGATATTTATAATAAGCATTTTAAAGCATTTTCCCATACATTTACCTCATGAACATATAAATATGATATGTAAAGGCATAATAAAACTTCCATATAAGATGAGCAGTTACGTATCAAAATGGTGTTCAATTATAAAAAGAAATTTTGAATTATGCTCTTGAAAGAAAGCAGCCTTCCTTTTTCATACAAAAGTGAAAGCAAAAAACAAAGAAGCCTGGATCTGGACATGCCCCACGTGTATATCTAGACGTTCAAATACCCAAAGGTGGCTGGTCTGTAGGAGGCTCATACATATACATAAAACAGATACGGAAGAGAGAGATTCTTCCATAATATTTGTCCCAGTTCCGGATATTTTTGCAATATTTTTAACACGTCTGAAGCAGGTGTCAGGATACTTTGGTCTAATTGTAAGAAAGGTGTAATTGCATTTCTATTAAGGTGAATTAAGTGAATTGTTCAAGATGTTTAGAAGTATTTCGAGGATCAATAGTAGCTTATTTTGTACAGCGTGTAGAAGTAGTAACAACGCAAGTGTTTTTAATGCTGCCAGTGTTCAAAAATCAGTCTTTCCAGTAAGTGCTCCTCCAGCAGCAATTAAAGGATTGATTGTAACTGCTCGGGATTTACATAGGAGTTCTTTTAACAGAGGATTATTCACTCCGAAGGATGATGTCAGCTTGTGGGGGAGAACACTTAAAAAGATGGGCTTCACGGATATACCAAAAAGTGTAAGAAAATAATACCCAAATTATAAACAGGAAGTACATCCGGTGTAGAATTGGAAACGGGATGAATTGGCATTAGTTAATTTTTTGTTTTGTTGGTTGCAGATATTGAAAGCGTCTGGATATTTAATGTACATGAAGGTTGCTGATGAGGTGGACTACATGAAATTCTTTAATCGTAAGTAAAAATATAAGATAAGCTTTTTGGTCATATGTGTGCGGCTAGGGAATTTTTGGAGTAATCGTGTGATATTTTGGTTTCTTGTAGAGTGCAACCTACCAGACGTATATGCATCTTGGTTCACAGTTGTAGAACTTCACGTGTGGCTTCTAGCTGCCCGACTAATGCAGAACGATAAGGAAGGAAGGATTGTGCGAAATTCTCTTATCAAGGCTATGTGGGAAGATAATGAATTGAAAAGTAAGAAGTTGGAGGGGGCATTACCGTCAGCACGAAAGAAGGAACTTCAAGGGCTCAACGAACAGTTTCATGCTGCCATTATAGCCTACGATGAAGGATTACTAGGAGATGATTATATTTTAGCAGGTGAGAATTATTTCTTGTCCGATTTATTCCAAGAAGTTATACTGTTTTATCTAGTTAATATATAATTACAATGAAGAAAGAGCAGGTGCCAATGTGTAAAATTGTTTTATTGCATGCAGGTGCGCTTTGGAGAAGATTTTTACGCCACGATTCTGATTTAACAACATTTAAATCCCAAGATTTTGATTCTGCAAGTGACGCTGAGGAAATTAGGAAGAAAGTTAAGGCTCTTGAAATGCTAGTCTTGTATGTTAGATCTCAGTATTACATGTTGAATAATTTAAGTAGGGAGCAGCTGATAAGAAAAAGAGCTTTTAAGTGGGCTCCTTTTGATGATAGTTTGTTTGAACTTAGTGTTAAAGCTGAGAGAGCTTCTGGGACAAAGGCGGAAGCAGTAAAGGGTCGGTAACAAATGGAGAATGTATCGTAAAATGTACACTTTTTTAATTAAAATAAAACAATGCAAACAAATGAAGTTTAGTGGCATGTTTAGTATTTACTAGTTCTTCCTCTAAAATAAATGGTATTCATCTTTGCAAAGAATATAATTTTTTACCACAACCCAGTATTGTTCATTTAATCTTTGTTAACAACGAATTAATTTGAAAAAATCCTCCAAATAGTAGAATACAGAATGCCCTTGATTCTGAAATATGAAACATTTGTAATACAATAGTTCTCTCTTTTAAGTTTAAGTCCAACGTTTCACCCAAAGCTTTACTTGTAAACAAATCAGCATTGAGAATGAGAAAAGGAGACTGATTGGTCAATTAAGCTAACACCCAAATTCCATTTATATCACGCTGTGCCTGTAACGATACCACTTTGACAAATAATTAAATTCATATTTTTATAACCAAACGAGCAAATATTATGTTTCATGTTTCCTGTCACAGCAGCCACATAAAACTAAACTAAGCAAATCAAAATACTTTCTTAGAATCATAAATTAATACCCGAAACGATTACATCTAAATTAGTATTATTTAAATATATTGAGGTATCTCGATCGCTCAACATCGATAAAATTTGATGCTTTATTTGTATAAAAATAACGGCAGTCTTCTGTGCATGTAATAATTATTTAATCTACACTCTACACGAACTGACAGTTTTACGGCATACATTTACAGTAATCAGCGAAACATTTCTAGCAGTTTTACATCGAATGATCAGTTTTAAACTTTCGCTTAGCTCAATATCACTTAAACTGTACAACAACTCTTCCCTAATTTAATCAATTCAAAATTCCGTATGTTTTCTAACAGGAAGAGGTTATTGTGAATCATTCAAATTTGTAGTAGGTACTTTTGTAGTTACGTATTACGTCGATGTTTTTTTCTAAGCGTGAATTTTATGTTCTTTTGTCAATGTCTAAAATCCCACTTTTTTAAACATACATATTTAGCGTATCATTTACTAATTAGTGTCACGTCGTGATTCCTGCCAACGCGACAGAATTTTCGCATGAAACGTTTTATCCTATTGAGCAGAAACCCGAACAGATGGTCGATTGATTCTCCGGCTTTTTCGTATGCGTGAAGTTATTGCCTTACGGAGATTGAAAACCTTGTGTGGCTTACCAACTCTCTCAATGCTTTTTTCCAGCTAAACAAAACAAAATTTTATTTTGATGATAAAATTTATATAATAACGATAAAAATTATAAGGTGTAAGGTACATTAAAACTGGTATTCACAGCAAAGCGTCCCCAACATGCGTGCAGCAATAAATTAAAAAGTTGACTTGTTACGTTAAGACGTTGGCACTTGGAACAAAATTTCATTCATCAGACAAACAAGAATTTACCTAACTAAAATTGATTGACAGCACCGGAAACATGTATATACAAGTAATAAAGTAATCTATATATTAAAACAAAGAATACATATGTAACATTAATGTACACAAACAACTCATATTTACAAGAACTTAAGATTCGATTAAAGCAAAATGACAATATAGTACACATACTACTAACATCCTTGACACATAATAGTCATGAGTCATGACTAACTAAATATTGTTAACCCCCTTTCAAAAATATTTTCTGACCTGTTTATGCCTGAACACATTTAGTATTTACAGTAATACAATCTCTGTACATTCACCCCCAAAGAAACGAAATAAACACTTAAATTTAAGCTGCCCCATAGCGAAGAGGAGGAAGGAGACAGAGAACTTCAACTCACCCTAGAAGATACCTCGCCAAAAATGACCATTTTTGTGGGCTTCCCTTTCCTGGGTGATCTAGAGATGGTTCCAAAAACAGAGACCCCCTTTTTCATACCACTAGTAGTAGTATTAGTGGGCATATTTTTATCTTTCTTCTTTATAGCCAGTGCCACGGTTGAGTTAGGAGGAACACTGTTGATATTCTTGATGGAAGCGTCATCATCGACATTGATTTGATGAATATCTTCTTGAGTGATACTAGTAATTTCATCAAATTTTCTACTGTTCGAAGACGGCAATAAATATCCATTTTTGTACTGTTTATTATTATTGACTTCTGTTGGAACAGAAGTAGTGCTACCCCTACTTGAATCCGATTTTGGCCTTATTCCTTGACGATATGTAAAGGATGCTGATCTTGGATCAAAAGCCGTCGAACTTCTCTTATGAGATTCACCTAGATCTTCTATATAGTTACTATCTTTCCTTTTGGTATCTGACGAGTTAGGGGAACAAGAGTCTTTTCCAAACTCGTGCTTAATGGAAATCCGAATCTTCTCTTCTTGTGGCTCACTGCTTCTTCGTAAAGTTGCGTAGTTAATTGTTCCAGTGCAGAGGGCTAAATGTGATGACATCTCATGCTTGGTCGTGAAGCTAGAAAGGCACCTACTACATGATAATGACTCATCGTTTGCACTGCATCTACTATACTTCATCTTTAACTTCTTAACTGGAGACATAGACAGTGCCCGCTTGGCCTTTGCTGTACTTAAAATCTTTTTGGTGGAATTACGTCGTGCTGACGTTGGCGACGAAAACTTGGCGAGTCTAGCAGGCACTTGTGGTTTGGACGGACTATCAGATGAAGAATCTATCGCTTTCTCTCTTACGGAATCCGTTTCAGACATTTTTTGGCGTTTACAACTTTCTGGAGAGGTTCTCATTATTGTCGAATTTTCCTTGCCTGAAGAAAATAATAATAAGATCAAATAATATCAAATCCATAATTGCTTTCCATGTTAATAAAAGACATTCTAAAACCACACAGACAATTTCTACTTACTAGGTGACTTAAATCCCCAAATTCGGCTACAGTCCAAGCTTTCCCGTTTGTGCTGTCGTAAAGCCTTATCTGTATCAAATACTGTTTTACCTGTGTTAGTAATATTCCAAGAAATATATTTTAGGAACCACATTGAAATTACAAACGCGAATAAGACAAGGTCATAAACTAGAGCATTTAAGCAATAATTAACTTCCATGAGCTTTTGAGCACGCATGAAGCCGATAGGGATAATTTATAAATTTGAAATAACGTGACCTTTTGACCTTTTCATTGAATTTTAAAAAACGTTAAAGCTCATGGACGTTAATAAACCAGAACCACTTACATATTTCACAAGTAATGCTAGTTGAAGAATTCGTCTGGACGTTCCTTGACTTTTCTAAGGCGTTCATTTGTGCCGTCAATCTGGAAACGACTGCTTCTATTCCTTTGCTGGTTCCAGTACACATAACTTTTCCATCAGGTCCCAAAATCGCCGTGTCTCGATGAATAACTTCCAATGGATTTATATGAGCACTCGTGACATCACAGTTAGTCGAATCACAAGAGACTCTTTGTTGCAATACTATCGATCCTTCTGGACCGCTTACTAAAGGCTTGATTTGAAGGTGAATTTTTTCATTTAGCGATGAGCAGAGTTTATTCCCCAAAACCAAATTGCACCCAGGAGAATTTTGAGGGCATAATGATGGTGCTTCAATTGGAACATTTGTAGATATTTGCGACCTCATAGCAAGTTCAGTATAAAAATCCGACACCGACTTCGAATTGGAAAAAGGCAAACCCGGCAAAGAAGACGAGGGTAAAACATTTGTTCCATTTGTTGATGGTGAAGGATGATCATTAACTGATGTGAAGTCTATATTGTCGGCTACGAGCAGCTCAGGATCAACTTCAAACTGGATGTTGTAACTGCCATCACCAGTCTGGATAAGATTCGACAATCCAATACTCCATGTTGAATCGAATGCCTTTTTGCAGTAGTTTTGCTTGTGTGTAATGAAATTTGGAACGGATCTAAACAAGTTGCGGCACACACGACATTCCATGATGTAATCACATTCTTCTGATAGGATTCTCTTTACCTGCATGTAAAAATTAAAATTATCAGACACTCTTTTAATATATTAACTTAAAATACAGAATTTATATACTGCTAAAATTTTAATTATCCAATAAAAACAAAACTAATAAGTCAAATATTTGCTTAAACCTTCGGAGTTCCTTTTGTTACGGCATTAAAAAGGGACGAAAATCCACTTAGACGAATATCATAGGGAAAGTTTAACTGAGATCTGTCCGAAATATTTTTTGCTGCACCACCTGCGTTTCCATTAGGTGTTATTGTCCCCTTACTACTGCCTGCTTTAGTAGGACGCAAGCCTACGTTTCGTGTTGCGGTAACTCCATTTACTCCTCCATTTTTACCGTTGTTTGGTCTACCCATGTTTTCTTTTTACTCTAATTTCAAAGCTCTTTTTACTCTTCCCGTTTGAACGAACGGTAGCTAAAAATAGAGACATATTTTAACTGTCATACATACTGTCATACAATAAATAACTAAGACAAATTTTTACGATTGATGATTGAAATAAATGTCGTAACTAAATCTAAAATCAATTTATGTTTTTTGCATACTTACGCTTAATTTGAGTTAAGAAAGATTTGATATGTCATTAGCACCACCGGTTATGACGAAGACGAATGGGATTCCAAATCGTAAGTTCAGCCTTTAAAGAAAAAATGCACATATTTCACAACTAAACAACAAATTTATACGCAATAAGTTCGTAATTTTCGTTGCAAAGGTCAGTACTTACCACAATTAAGAAAACCCGGTAATCAGGCATGCAACACTTGACCTCGTATGCTGCTTAGCAAAGGACAGGAAAACGAACGGACGAAAGACGAAGTAAAATTGAACCTAATGCACCCAATATACTCGAAAAATGTAAACTACAAGAAATTGTGCGCAGGTACAACTTGGACGCAACAAAATCCTAAAGTCCCGCACCTCTATTCCACTCCATTACGTTTTTCCACGACATGAGTACATGTTTATATTTACACCACACCTATTTAATTACGAGCGATGAACGAACTGGCACTGAGGAAATATCTGACACAGCAGCACTAAAAGGAAATGCAACCACATAATTTAGACAATTGAAATACAAAATCAAAGCAAAATGCTTGTAAATTCAAATTCAATAAATTTTAAAATTAGAAAGTGTGCTCAACCACTTACTTGTATCATTACAATTTAGTAAAAATGTTGAACATTGTCTTGATAAAAGTAGTTTTGTATTTGTACTACATCAACGAATAAAAACATGGATTACGGACTGAACTGAAGTAAATATCAAATTTTCTTCGATGTACAACATAATAATTCGGTTCAGCTATTGTTCTTGGTTCTTTCAAACTCGTAATCGTCTAAAGATGACACACAAGCTTTACTCTTGTCAATCCTCCGTCACTGTTTATCCTCCTGTTGAATGGACTTTTCTGAAAAAATCCAAAAGACAGAAACTTTAGCAATTACTAGTGATTTAAAGGTAAATCAATTATGATAGTCTTAATACACATGACACAGAATATATCATTCCTCAACTAAGACTTACTTAACAGCGACAGCTGAGGAGCCAGGGTTGATATGATTATGACCTCGTTTTTTTCAATAAGAGCACATAAATTATATTAGGTATACTTGCAATTGCAAATTCTCTCAACATAAATACAGTTTTTGCCCTCACTCACAAAAGAAGTAAATACACAAGAGTAGTGAAACTGACTTTAGATAGAAGGTAAGGATAAAAAGCCTATGGGATCCGCTGCTCTCGGCAACAGTAAAAAAGAATCCTAGGTAAAAAATCCAAACCACAACAGGCAGGAGCTCTTGCTGAAGAAAACAGCTCTGTCTGAGTTTTGTGTAGTGTTTAGCTGCTCCTATGTATGTACGTCTGATATGAACATGCACAGGCATGATATTGATATCATGATCATGGTGCTGAGTGCTGAAGAGAAGACCAGAAAGCACAATGTTATTCACTACGTACGATATAATATGCATTCTATCGCATATTCCTATCCTTTTTCTTGCCACCAGCTAAGAACAAGCATTAACAGAAAATTGAAAAAGGCTGAAAATGAACTTATATATACGGACATTTATGTTCTTGTATGCTTATGATTGCCTATGTACATGTGAGTAACAAGTAACGACATTTTAGCACCCAGAAAACAACATTCTTCAAAATTCGTTTGTGTGTCTCATCATCTCATCACAATCATATCATAACTATAACTAATCCTAAATCTGTCTTTCTATATACCCGCCGTTGCTGCCAATACGAATCTATAATATCTGTATGATCATATAAAAAGATAGACAAAATTATTTTATGAGCTATTTCATAATTTAACAATTCCTGAAGAGAGATTTGACTGAAATTGCTCAATATTCATAGGTCTGAATATCTTCAATGGGCCTAAGGTTGAAGCTCAGACAAGGCCGGATCATATAAATAAATCTTTAAATGTTTTCTTGTGAAAATGTTGAATGTACCTATGCTAGCATTTCTGAAATTCTAAAACACTCACATTACAATATTCATTGAATCCTTATACACGGTTTGTGTACTGGAAAATTAACCTATAGGACATATACATAAATAGGCATAGGATAGCCTAGTCTGAATAGGATTGCGACAATCTAACAAAATATGAAAGTATTTTCTATCCATTAAGTATGTTTCTTGTAAACCGCATCAATTTTCATTCCTAAGAACTCGCATGGCAGAATTAAATACCTAGAAATAAAAAGGATATTATTGTCATTCGTGACTTTTCAAAAACAAATTTACATACTATATGAGCTTGAAAAAACAAATACTGAATACCTTACCTGAGCTAATTATGTTATCCAAAATTTAGCCAGCATACCTATGAATAATAAATGTTAAAAATGAGTTAGGATTCAAATAAATATACGAAAACATTTTGTATTTTGGAGGAAACCTATTTAATTGTATCTTTTTTCAATCAATTTAATTATTCTCGACGACCAAACTCTTCCCCATCATATCGTACAAAGTTCTTGAGTAATCAAAGTGGAAGAGCGTGAAACAGAGAGGGAAGAAAAAGGCCAAGCTAAAATTCTTCACTGCGGATCTGAAAAAAGCGCGTGGGAAGGTCAGGTAACTAGCAGGCGTAACAAGTACATATTGAACATCAGCTTGATTCCCCGGATGAGGAATGATTGACTCGGCGTGAATCACACGAATATTTAAAAGAGACTTTCCAGGTGTACATCCTGATTTGGAAAGACAGTACCCCTGAAATTTCAAGAAAAATCTGAACTCTTTGTCCGAACTACTTATTTTCAGTCACAGGCTAAAATGATGAACACACCTCAAATATGCAAGCGATAAGACGATGAATAATTTCTAAAATGATTAATTCGGAAGAAAGTGTAAACGCTAAGTCGTACAAGGAAGCCATGCGCAGGTCCCCATCCTGCTGCTGAAACGATGAGAGGTCGATATTATCAAAATCACTGAAAATAGGCAAAAGAAAATCATAAAAATCCCATACATCTAAGTTAAATTAAAGTAAATTTTCGTTGGTTATACATGATATCAAAGTTATCCACTATTGTAAACGTGACAAGAAGCTTCACGACGATAAGTATCACGAAGTCGACTAATTCAGCAAGAAGCCTTTTCCAAATCGGAGCAATTTTTACCATTGTCAGTGGCTCACCCACTACACCTGTTGTCCTTTGTTGCTGATTGTTCACTAAAATTCATATTCAACGATTTTTTTAAAAAATTATGAATGACGAGCTAAGCTAGCAGCGTTTACAAAATTATGAATTTCTTTTCTTCTATCAAAACTTACACTGATTTGCAAACAGATTAAAATTTATCCTGAACGCAGCTGGCGGACGCTGCGGCTGTTGTTGCTGTGAGCCTGCACCGGCTGCCGTACTTGAAGTACTTCCATAATTCTGATTCAGCGCAGTAAAATATGCAGAGATGGCAAGTGAGCGATGCCAGTAACACTTCCAAAGCCAGTTTTCTAACTGCTTACAATACTCTGCATTGGGTGAAAGTTGCAGATTATCTGACGTTGTGTCTGATGTGGAAGACGGCTGAGGATCCTCCGCAGGTTTGGAAGACGATTGCCGCATTCGTACCTCTCCATTTTGGGATTCTTCAGTGTTCCCTTCCATTTTCTTGTGTCTAGTTACTTTTCAATTCTAAAAAAATAAAATTATGATATTCCATTTTATAATTTCTTGGATTATTCATACTTTTATCTACCCCACTTAAATGACAGAACAGAACACAAAAATCATATTCACCTCCAACCTCTTTAATGGCTTTGAAATGAAAATCAGAAATGAAAAGAATATAACAATGATCATAATTGTCAACTGTTGAGAATCATACTAAAACTTTCCCTATTGTTCTATGTCTTGTTTCATGTTTTGATTACCAAATTAAATAAAGTTGCAAGTGAAATGCTAAAAACAGCTGAGACTATCAACTATTTCCAAGAAACTTCGCCTCTCATTTATTAAAAACAGCACAATTGACTAACTTGACAAAACAAACTAACGTCATAGTCATACTGACAAACAGATCATCATATTCTGTTTCATATCAGACTTGGTTACTTACTATTTAGTATTTCCCAACTTCCAACCAACCTTTGACCTTCTTGACCTTGCTTAACACAAACAAAATGCTAAATATTTATTTGTACACATTAATTATTAATTAAGCTACCTTTTGTTTGTCATGTTGTGAAGACGTTGATATCCTTCCCGTCTTGTCCTCCCCGTGTATAAAAAGACCCCACCAAGCTATTATATCAATATTTAACTAACTTGCTTAATAAATTACACATTAACAGAGCAGAGGTTTGGCATTCAGCTGTCTTTTGTCTTTTCCTACGGATAGTCCTATAAAGGTGTGTATTATAATTTAGTGCTACTAAAAATCTATCCATTGACTGCGACTGTACTACTGTTTTTAGTCATTCCATATTCCACCACCACAATCTAAACAAACCCAATAAACCCCAATAAATCAGATACTCTGTTCTCTGTTTTGGAATAACATGTGTACGAGCTCCATTTCACACTTTCGCTCTGTCTCACCATTACCCCAAAACTCTATGAGTTTTCAAGTCACAGTGTAAAAGTTTGGGAAGCTGGGAATGGGCGTATTATGTCAATGTCAACATTAACATATCCTAAATCCTAACATCAGCGGCAGATGCGTAACAAATACTTTTCTGTCAAGATTCGCTATTTGACTTTTTCGTCTGACTTTTGAGATTGGGTTGGGTTTTATAATTTGCAAGGGACTCGTTGAGAGCTTAACGTCTTATCATGCATCATATCATCATATAATACATGCTTAAATAAAAACTATATAAAAGTTCCAATGTTTTAATAAACATCCTTTTAATTGCTTAGTTTTCTGTATGTTAAAGTTTTTATTTATAAATTATCAGTTTATATTTGTATTAAAGCGTTGATTACATTTTTGTCATGTTTCGGTCTCCTCCAAACAGCCCGCAAAGCCTATATTGCTTTCATTTTTTATGCAGAAATTATCATTGGAGTTTATGACTTAGATTAGATTTCTTAACTTATATGGTAATAACACTGTGGACGAGATCTGCATTACTAAGTAATAAGCTAAATGTATAAATACTTTATCTCATATATATTATACTTTACCCCTTTCTTTAATACACTACTACCACTTTTCTCCAGAATACTTTCACTACAAACTTGTATGATGGTCTGCATCATTCGTTTTGCTACTATTGCTTCGCGCTTTGGGGGCGTCCGCTGGGGTAGCGGTGGTATCATCTAACTTAAGCAACTGAACTTCCTTCACTAGTTCATCATACATTGCATGAAACTCTACCAGGTCCTGTTGCAGTCTTTCGATGGAGCGATGAAGATGCAGTTTTTCACTGTAGGATTTAAGAAAAGCATAGTTAGAATTATAAATTGTATATCAAATACTAATTTGTGATATCGAAGACCTTAAATTTCATATAAATGGCCACATTTGCTTACTCTCTTTCTATTGCGATAGTTCTTTGAGCTTCGTCTAATAACTTGGTTAGTAAATGGACGTCTGCAGCAGTAGACATGGACGTTGCGTTCGATGGCTGATCGTCTGATTCAGTTTGGACGCCTTCTGACTTGGTTTCCGGTTTGGGAGCAATGCTCCCTCCAGTAATATCTTTTAATTGAGCCCTAAGTGCGATTTCTATGTTACAAATGCAATGTTAACATTAGCATTACTTTTAAGTTATACCTTTTCTTAAAATATTCATGTGCAATCCAAATAGCATTTTCATATCAACCTTGCTTACCTGACTTTGACTTTGCACTGAATGGTGAGTTTCTGAATGTCTGATTATCCCCGCACTGCTATTACTCCTTTCTGGGAACTCCAGGTCATCATCGTTGTCATCATCACAAAATACCTGAGACTTTGGTCGTGGATGATGATTATGATGGTGGTGGTGATGAAAATGCTCGCGGTCACCCATTTCCGTTGTGGAAGATTATCCTAGCTAATTGCTTAAAACTAATCGAATTTCAATAGTTTTCCATATATGTATAACCCGTTTCCGTTTCTGTCTATCTCTGTTCTCTTCCCGTATAAAACTTTCCTTTGCCTCTCTCTGAGATTCTTTAATCAAATCATCTCAGCATTCCACACTACCTACTCTTTTTCCTTTAGAGAGATCTTCAAATGTCTTAAATATTTCATGCACTTGTTACACTATACATATAAAATACTATACAAACAACAAGTAAACCAGACAGGAAGAGGAAGCCTAGGAAATCGGTAAAAATATTGGTACGCAACACATATCTTCATCATAACATATTCGTATCAATACCTAAAAATCCCAGAAAACACTTTTTGACATCTTCAATCTTCACCACCACCATACATGAAGCGCATTACTTCTTCTAACCTTACCAATGCATTGCAAGAGCAAAACAAGAGGAAGTCTCGTATTGGATTGGAAGAAGATCAATTTTTAGCAGCTGCTAGGTTTTTATCCCATACTAGATACGAATGACCCTATATAAAATGCACCTATATTTGTAAGAAACGCAAGAAGGAGGATATACATAGTAGAACATTCATGTTCATATGAACTCTTGTTATATTCATCAGATATACTCCCACTACTTCTCTCTCCACAAAGTAGTTTTCTGAAAGGCACACAGGAAAGGATTTCTCTCACCAAACCACTTTTGACTTTTAACCAAGAAGAAAGCAGTTTGAACTATGCAGAATTTTCATAAAGCAAGGTGAAAAGAGGCATGTTGTATGCAACTCGATGAAAGATAACATTTGAAATTATGAGATTTCCACTATATTTAACAAATGTGTAACAAAGTAATGAGTTTATTGCTTTGAGATAAAAAATATCTCTACTTCACAAAGTTATACTTTTACATTTTGACAAAATATATC
>JAHZNG010001998.1:0-20716 GCA_027744375.1 Orchesellides sinensis | reverse complement strand
CATATTGTAATTCGCTTGTGAATTTGTCGTTTTTAATTGTAAGGTTGTGGAACCTGTAATGGATTATAGTCAGCATCCCTTACTTAATCACATCATTGTTTCAAATATCATGGAACGGTTGCCATTGAATGATATCATACGTGCTCGTTTGGTATGCCGGTCATGGTGGGGTAAAGCAAATGAAGAATTGAGGAAAAAGAAGCTGATTGCAATCAACTACAGAAACATCGAAAATCTTTCAAGATTTGCTAAATTGCTAGATACAAGTTCTGATATTCCATTTGCAAAGTTTAGATTTGGCCTGTTTGTGGTAAATACACATCGAGCCGCTGTTGAAGACTTTTTTGGAGTCTGTGGATCTGTTATAACACATATTGCATTGTGTTTTGCTAATCAGTTTTGTGAAATATCATTGGACGAACTTCGTGACTTGTTTCTATTACGTGTACCAAATCTAGAAAAGCTTGACGTGGAAAGGTTACCTTTAAAACTTACCAAAGAACTAGCGTTGTTTCCTCCTGGTACAAAAGTACCACAGTTGCTGAAATTAAAGCATTTGAAAATTTGTGATAATATGGCATCAGATAACAGAATGGACTCTAATTATTCTGTTGGAATTGTACACGACCTGATAAGCATGGCACCGAACCTAACCAAACTGTCAGTGTATACAGAATGCCAACATTTGGTTGCAGCAGCACTTAAGTCGTTGGAGGAAAAGCGAATTGAGTTGAGGGAGTTGAGACTTGAATCTATTTCAGAAGAGAACCTTCTCTACTTGACCAGATTGAGGTTTCCATTAAGAATGCTTCGGATCGAGTACTTCGATACACTTACTGCCCCCGAATCCGTCAAGTCGCTCCTTACAACTCTTAGCTTTACACTGGAAGAACTTCATTTTTCAGACTATCGAGTCATGAACCATTCTGAGAATTTAGTAGTTGCATTCCCTCGGATGGCACGATTGCGTGTATTAAAGTTCAGACGGCCTTGGAATGACAGGCGACTTCTATTTTATCCCCTGAATTTCAAAGAGCAACTTCCACATTTAAAAAAGCTTTCGTTTCAGCATGAACAGGAAAGTAGTTTTCCAAATTCTTAAGTAACCTAGATTTCAACTTATTAATGTCTTGTATTAAATTGAGTAAGGTTATAAAAACATGATTCATATTCGTCTTATTTAAATAGGGTTCTCCTCCTTATTGCATTCATTCATTTTCGGATTTCGTCAACCCGGAAGCGACCGGACCATGCGAAACTGTGGAGGAGCTAGAAATAACTCATGAATTAGATAGCGTCTTGATGTTTCGTAAAATTCCAGAGTCATTTCCTAACCTCAAAGTTCTGAAATCAACTGACTCAAGCAACGAAATAATTCGGGCCATTTGGGAATTTCTGCCTAATTTACAAGAGCTGTATCTCACGCTTTCAATTTCTAACAGGAATTTTGACTCGGTATTGTTTAAGCATATAAATATAAATAGTCAATGTGTATTAGGAATAGTAAAAAACCTTTTAAATACGCAGTTAATTTTTCCTTTTTAGATTATAACCGGCATACCTGTTGAAGTTTATAGGCAAATTTGTAAAGAAAATTTGTACTCAAGAGTGGATACAAATGTTCTGGAAATCATCCGAACAGATCCATCGATTTGCAATTTAAAAAGTATGAACACATTTCTATTACGTCTGTGGGAACTATAATTTTGATGTTTCGATAACACATTTTATCTCATTACAAATTTAGAACTCCGCAAATTGGTAATAGAAGGTCATCAGATCAATCGTGTGACAGATTTCTCATGTTCCTTTGCTTTAATCTTCCTTAAATCCCTGACAAGTTTGACGATCACAGATGCAGACGTAAGTTACTCATTTTCACTCATTACTGCAGTATGCCTTAGTGTAAATCTTGCAGAAAACGTCGTGCTGAAATCTGCGATTTTTTGTAGATTACCGAAGACTGTCGGCACCTCATGAAAATACACTTAAATCTGGTCCACTTGGAAATCCTACCTTAGAAGGCCAATGTCCAGTGTTGCTTCGCTTTCAGTTTCAACGAGTAAATGTAATAGTCCCGCCCCAATATTGTAATAATGATAATTTAATAATTCAGTCATTACTTTATTTCTTGTATTAATTGTAATACTTTGTGAAAGGAAGTTATCGAACCAAGGTATTACATACAATGTTTATAACAGAAATGNTTCAGTTTCAACGAGTAAATGTAATAGTCCCGCCCCACTATTGTAATAATGATAATTTAATAATTCAGTCATTACTTTATTTCTTGTATTAATTGTAATACTTTGTGAAAGGAAGTTATCGAACCAAGGTATTACATACAATGTTTATAACAGAAATGTCATTTTTAAACATATACCATACTTACAACCAATAAATAAAAACAATCAGCTTTACTTTCAATCTGTCAAATTATGTTAATTCATTTACTTTTTTCTTTATAAAGCGATCACCAGTACCCATGCAAGTGTCAAAACAATAACAAAAATTGCAATACCAACTAAAATAAGCGTAAATTTCCTGTTTTTTCTTTTATAACGGTCCTCAACTTTTTCTGACATCTTTTTAAATCTTTCTGACTCTGATTCCAGGTTATCTGCCTTAGCCTCCAAATCATCCAACTTAGTTTCTCTTTCTAAGAGTGAGTTTACGTTGTTAACTAAAACATCACGGATTGAGCTAACTTCGCTCAACATTCCTGTTAATACTTTATTAGCACGAGACGGTTCACGACGAAGTTTTTGTTCCTCTGAGCTAGCACTTACTCCAGCAGATGAATGGCGATCAACTGGGCTATCTGCCAATAATGGCGTTGCACTTGTGGCCTTCATGTTGTTTGAACGGGCGTCTGTTAAACTAATTATGAAATTTGTTGAACTAGTTTCTATTAAATTAAAGTTAATAGAATACATACATATGAAGGAGTACCTGCTGGTTCGGCTAACGTTTGACCACGAAGCAATGCAATGCAACCAGTCAAAGTATGGGAGTTACAAGTAGTCAATATATAGTGCTGTTTTCAGTTTTTGAGTACCTACTCTGACGTAACATGTAAGTATATTTAGTTGGGGGTAATAACAATTATAATTTCCGAACTATTTTCTAGCCTCGGCAAAACAAGAGCAAAATATGAGTACTTACATCAATTAACCATCCACCGGAAATACTGCCGCAAACCAGGAAAATTGCCAAACAGTACATTTATGGACGATATGCGATGTACAAGCAATGAAATTAAAATGTAAAATCATACTATGTATGCTATGAAGTGTGCAATAAAAAACCACAATAATTAAATATTAAATCAATTGGCAACATGTAACTCCGCACTATTTGTATTTCATTTGCTACAAATATCTTTAGATGTGCATCCCAGTCTTAACTTTGATACAATACAATTAATTTTGAAGTACAAAATTACTTAAATGTTGTAATTTTATAACCTCATTTCCAATGCTTGTAAAACCAGGAACCAGATACCTTGCAAATATTTCACATTTTCTGTCTAATTGCTTGTCCTTAAATCTACGCTTTATGACATCTATCAATGGTGGTTTATGCGAATTTATACTACTTGGAGTACTGATTATTACCTTATGACAAATCTCATTTTCCATCTTACAATTTAAACCTGACACTCCAACCTTGTTCTCCATAATCCCAAAAATGATAGCCTCGTACGGTTGTTTCTTTCCATCTTCATTAAATGGGCAAATAGGAACTCCAGACTTTGTTACTATCTTACAATTTAAACCTGACACTCCAACCTTGTTCTCCATAATCCCAAAAATGATAGCCTCGTACGGTTGTTTCTTTCCATCTTCATTAAATGGGCAAATAGGAACTCCAGACTTCGTTACCTATTCCATTAAAAGAGATTCAAATTCATAATACTTAAATTATTTCATGACTTACATTTAATCTTAGAAAATCCATCTTCAGGTATATCCAAAATTGACAAGCCAATAAACAAATGAAAACTTGCTTACTTTTAGCCAATAC
The DNA here is from genome assembly GCA_027744375.1 of Orchesellides sinensis. Lineage (NCBI taxonomy): Eukaryota > Metazoa > Arthropoda > Collembola > Entomobryomorpha > Orchesellidae > Orchesellides > Orchesellides sinensis. The sequence goes on along the minus strand of JAHZNG010001998.1, from coordinate 16,690 downwards.
CATGTTTCATGATAAGAAACACCCCACTTAGGAAATATTTCATTTACTAACGCTTCTCTGTGTGATTTTGCATTTGTACACCAAACCGCCAAGACTCCGCCCTCCTTCAAGATAGTTTTGACAGGTAGCTTTGCAATTCCTTCATCGTTAATCAATTGATACCTATTTAAACATAAAAATCCATTAACCCACTTTTACTTCACTATTGACTATCATATTACGGTACGGTATTAAAATTTGCTCCTACCCAGCTTCTTCCTGCTTCCGTTTCTTCCTCCGAATAAACTTATTTCTCCAAGGGGGATCCATAATGACCAGGTCAAACATGTCTTTATCCCCCAACCCCAAAACCTTATCCATTCCTTCGTACACATCTTTACAATAAAATTTGCACCCAGGCGGAAAAATAAATTTGTGACATTTGTCATCCCGACAAGTTATCGATTCCACCTCACTAATCACGCTCACATCCGGGAACGAATTTTGTCCATAAAACTCTGGCCACTTGATGTCTTTCACTTTATCGAAAAACTCATGAGCTGCTTTCACAGCCCCAAAGTTATTCTTTGACAGCTTCTTCTTCATCTTCTTCAAATCACTTTCATTCTTCTGGTTATCTATAGGAACTACATTGTTTCCTCCATCCCCACCTACACAACACGGACGACTTTCCTCACCGCCAGTGCGTCCTACTTCTTCAAATACTCCTCGTGCCATAGGATCCCTTAGAATTGTCTCTGATAACCTTTTCACAGTGTCCGTTGATTCTGAAATGGTGCCACTTGGACCCTTGGAATTCGCTTCGGGTCTAAACGGTTCAGTTATTTCAAAGAGGTCTGGGTTGAGTTTGAAAAGTTGGACACAGTCATCATCTCCAGAATTACATTTCTCCACTTTTACTTTGATATTCTCAAAATATTTTGAATGGGAAATTATCCAGCCGTTTTCACTTTCTAAAAGAATGGACATTTCTAATATATACTAATGATTAATTTGTCACATGAAAGTTTATACGATATCTTCCATAGCTCAATCACAATTAAGTAGACGGAGTTAATTATTATAATTAGACCAATGTACACCAAAGATCGGACCGGAAGGAAACTACAAGACATATTTTTGTTGTGTTTTGCTTGTAGAGCTCTCTATATGCATTCAGCATCTGCACACTTTTATTCAATTTTGTTGGGGCGACTGGAGCATTGATGATGATACAAAACGCATAAGTCTGCTACCGTGTTTTGTATACAGAATCTTACGGGTGCAAATTGAAGTAACTTTGCAAGAATGAGACCTACGAGAGTCCTAAAGCAAATACAATTTTTTAACTAAAACCTAAAACAATGACGGAATACAAAAATAGCTTCCAAGAATCTCTATATTTCCAGCATATTCAATATTTGACTTATATGAATGAACACGATGCATGATGAATGAATAAAGAAATCAAAGTAGAGATTTAACCTTTGAGACCATTGCATTTCAATTTTACAAGTATAATCGAAAGCATTGTAGTGAAGTAACAATTTTAGAGGTATACCTATAGTACATAGGTTTTTCATATTTTAGGAACCTTGAATGCATTTTCATTAACTTTACACTTTACAGTGTATTGTTAAAGTTATAGTCTATTTTTGCTCATTGCTCAATCGATTTCATATGTCTCATTTATCAAATAAATTCCCCGTGCACCTACAATTTACATAGGTATACATGTGTAAGTAATTATGTCAATTTTCACCTGTTTTGTTTCTTTCATTTTGCTCGTTGTTTTACGTTCTTATTTAACAATTTCTAAAAACAATGCTTCTGAAAGGCTATGAAAAATGCAAAGCATATCATTTGATAAAAATCAAATCAGGCATGTTCAAGATTGTATTGAAGTAATATAGTAATAACGTAAGCTGACACATGACGGTTGATGTTTGTTTTGACTATAGTATTGGACCTGGGCTAGTGAAAGCAGCGCAAATACTACCTTCAAGTAAAGAAAGTCCGGAAACCCAGGGTAAAGTTTCAGTCTTTCACTGAGCTTCATGGTGCGTTGTTGGCTTGGCCATCTTGGATGGCTGAGAAAACTTTCACAGCTTTTTGCATACTACAATCCTCTGTCTTTATATTTGGCCCAGTTTAGAAAACTAAGGCACTATTGTGTCCCTTGTTTTGTGTGCATATTGTTCCATACGTTTTTGGGCCCTGTTAATTAGCTACAGAGGAAATTTTAAGATCCTGCTTTTCAGCTTGTTAGAAATTTGCTGTCATAATGGACGATCGGACAATCGACAGAGTTTTTGCTGGTTGTCTGGAAGAGCTCCCTCCAGTCAGCTCAAAAATTGTTAGGATATTTACGAGTTCTACGTTTACCGGTATGACATCAGTCTTTGCATTTATCAAAATCACTAATCCCAACCAGTGGCCAGGTACGATTATAAACAATTTAATACTATTTAATTTAGATACGGGGTTGGAGAGGAATACTTTGATGGCGGAGGTCTACCCAAAGATTAAAGAATACTGTCGAGAAAAACACGGCTTAGAATTTCAGGTAATCTGTTCAATGTCATCTAAAACATCGCATTTTTTTTCCAGCTCAGAAATTTTTTGCTTGTTTTTAATAGAAATTAGGTGTATTCTAAAAATTCTATATATTTTAATATTCACAAAAGGTTGTAGACATGAGATGGGGTGTAAGAGATGAAGCAACTGACGATCACATGACCACTGAACTTTGTATGAGAGAGATTGTTAATTGCCAAAGGTTATCCATGGGTCCTAACTTTGTCGTAAGAATAAATTTACTTGTACATTTAAGCTTTGACACAGGACTTAAGTTAAGTTTCCTAAAGATTACTAATTTATGCATGAATAGCCATCATTATCGTAATTCATTCATGAGCTACCCATGCATTCTTTGTACATAATACATTTATCACAACATATATCTTCTAAATGGGGCCTTTCTTAAAGTGTTTTACTTTAATCATGTGTAGGCTACAGCTGTTGGTCTATAAATAAAGCTAAGATAAAAAAAACTTTCGTATTTTTAATACAATGAGCTTGAAGCCTAGTTGTATGTCGTATCCCCAATAAAGTTTGTTTTATTGTAGTCTTACATGGTAATTTTAGACCAAACTCTCAAGCACTGAAATTACAGTTCTCATCAAGATTCGGGCAGTAGGGCTCGGGACTGAATGATACAGATCAATAGATTTGATGTAGCGTGCAAATGTCGACATCGCATAAAAATCCTGAAATAAGAAATTTTGGAGTGTAAAGGAGTAGGAGGGTAGGAATGTCACTGACTGGTACCACCACCGAACATACCACTCTAGTCTAGATCTCGTAAGCTCTGTGGTATATCTAACATATAACAAGTAAAACCCCAGCTTTTACTAACTAGCTACCAACCTAGCTTTTCTGGATGATGATAATTTACCATGAAATAAGAAATGCTTTTACAAACGAGCCTATATGAAATACCAAAAAGTTAGGGTTGGCATTGTCAGTATTTCGGAGTCAAGATTTATGAGTACCTTCTGGCACATATTGCAATCAAAAGTATAAGTTGATACTGTCTGACTTGCCCCCATCCTTAACTGTCATGATTGCGGTTGCAAAAACCAGCCAGTTATGTATTCACGGACATTTTTCTATTCAATCGCAATCCCATAATATCATCCATGACTCAATCTTGCTTAACTCTTTTTAGGTTTTTCTTGGTCAAAAATATGGCTACCGACCGATTCCCACCTACATTCTTGCATCCGAGCTGACCTTGTTAAAAGAAACACTTCAGCAAATGGGTGTCGACACTCATTTACTTGACCTTTGGTACAAAAAGGATACGAATGCTGTACCACCCGTAATGATATTACAACCTATATCTACAATTTTAGTCAACTTCAATAATAAGGTTCGGTCCAGAAAAAAAATCTATATAACGATGAAGGTTGTTCAATATATTGACGAAGACTTTGTTTCTACTGTACATAAAAATCGTAGCGTGTTCCCAAACTACAAAGTCAAGACCAGGCAATTTGGTGGGATACTTTGACAAAGATGCAGAAACTGCTGCGAAAAGCGGCTCACATGTGCAACGTAAACGGGAAAATGGATAATGATGCTATGCACAATTACTTCATGTCAGGTTGGTTAGTGAAAAGGAAAGGCTCGTAATCAAATATATGAGCATTGCTAAGGGTTGCTTCAAAAAATTTTTAGTTACTGAGCGAGAAGTCATCAATGGGGTGTTAAACGTAGAAAACACCAAGGCCCATTGCTTAGCCTACGTCCGCTATATAAACAATATCAACTTACAGAACATCAAGAAAGCATCCAATTTCATTGACATCATAAACCGAGGTATTGATGCTGAAGCAGCCAGACTGCTCGGCAACTTGAGAGATGAACGGCTTCCGAATAAAATTGAAGCTTCCAACATGCAAAAGTACGTAGACACCACAAACAAGCATTGTTTTAAAAGTAAACCCTAAAACAGAAAGTATATGAATTTGTTACTTTTTTATATCTTTCCCTGGTTTAAAGACAGAAATGCGGTTCCCCTGCTCATTTTACGCTTTTTGGGAACCACCCCTGACTCTAGCGCTTTGGTTCCCATGTTGATATCATTATGTCAGCAAATATCATACAACTTTATGTTACCTATGGAGGAAATCCCTGATGACTTGGTGCCTCTCACTGCACATTTTAAACATTTGATAACATTTGGAACTGCAGAACAGCCACTTGTGGTGTTTCTCGATTCCGTGGATCAGCTCACAGGTGCAACTGGGGCAAATAAGCTTACTTGGCTGCCTTCAAAAATTCCTAAGCATTGCAAGGTTCCTGAATATAATCCTTACCAGCATATAATACAATTCAATATTATTATTGTTGTAAGATAATGTCATAATGCTACATAAATACTCGTTTGTTCAAAGATTGTAATTTCGTGCGTAAATGAACCATGATGAGCCAGAGATCTCAAGGGATTATGTTCTCTTGAGACGTATCTTGGACGCAGAAGAAAACTTTTTGGAAGTGTCCGCACTAGGAGAAAAGTTGGCCACACAAGTAATGCGAAGATGGTTAGTTGCTGCAAACCGGGATGTAACTAATTATCAGTGGCGTGTGGTCTGCAATGCTCTTGCTGAGTGCAGCTTGCCTATTTTTGTTAAACTTGTGTTTGCTGAGACCTGTCGTTGGAAAAGCTATTCAAAACCTAATGACACAATTCTAGCGACCAATGTGATGGATTCCATTTTTAAGCTTTTTGAAAGAATTGAAATTCAGGTACAAGAGTTTTAAAGTTGGTCTTACAAATTTTAATGATAACATGATAGGTAATGTTTTGCTTGCTTTTTTACATCAGCATGGTAGACTTTTAGTGACTCATGCACTGGCTTACATAACAGCAGCTAAGAGTGGTTTGTCTGAGACTGAACTGGAAGATTTAATTTCCTTGGATGACAAAGTCCTTGATGACGTTTATCAGTATCACTTACCCCCAGTCAGGCGTATACCACCCTTGTTATGGACCCGTATTAGGAACGACTTGCCAAACTATTTATCTGAACGAGAAGCTGATGGTGTGTCAGTATTAAGTTGGTACCACAGGTACATAATACGTAAATCTAGTTAATGATAACCTCAACAAGTAGATTTAATACTGTTCATTCACTTTGACCCGTAAGGGTTGATAAAAGTCCATCGATTACAAATTTCGTTTGAGCCTTTATAACATTCTATCGTTTTTGATATTGTAGACAGTTCAGGGACGCCGCCCACGAAAGATACTTTAAGGACGAAGCCATGTCTATTTATTTTCACTCCTCAATTGCTGACTACTTTCTTGGATTATGGGGTGGCGGAAATCCAAAGCCATTTCAGTATACAGAGATTCAAAAGCATCGTTTCGGTCTAAAAGATAGAAATGCTGCTGCAGATAGAAAAGTCCCCCAGCAGCCGTTAGTTTTTGTAGGGAAGGATGGAAAGATTTCACGTTATAACTTGAGAAAGGTATTAAATGGATAATTTAGCATTTCTAAAACGGCTTATGATTAGGAAATTAACGGGTGGTGCAAATATTGATTATTGTTTTCGCCGAAGTTTGGAGAGCTACCATACCACTTGGTTAGAGCGAAGCGGTTTAATGACCTAAACGAAAATGTCCTTTTCAATTATCAATGGCTTCATGCCAAAATTTCTTCCTGTCCACTTCAGTCCTGCCTAAGTGACTTTGAAGATGCATGCTCCTACATGGAAGACCGGGACTCATCCAGGTTTCTTTTATAAATACTGCATCTTTGAAACATGATTAAAATATTTGATGATCGTCTTTACGTATACATGTCAGTAATTGTTTCAGTGGACATCGATTTTAACGAAACTGCAGATTTAAAATACGGATGGAATATGAATCGTAAATTAGAATGAAAATGCATGCCTTTAAAGTGCATGATTTTATTGGCATAATGTAATGTAGTATAGCATGACTTGAATTGTAATTTGTAATGCTTATTGTTGTACAAATCTGCATGTTTTTGCACGTGGAATGAACCTTTTAAAACTACTGTGGATTCTCCGGGATTTGAAAATCTACATCATTGTGGTTTTTACAAAATAAAGCTTCAGGGTCTGGGAACTACGGAAGCTGATAAGGTTAGACGATATATTTTATACCAGTTTTTAACTTACGTTTCGTGTTACGACAGGTCAGGTAATGAATGTAAGGTATGCTGCAAATCTGCATGAATTACTGATATAAATATTCATTCAGAATACTGATTATGCTGATGCTATGCATTCGGGTGGTTATTAAGTTTTGATTTGGCTCATGAAAATGCTGCAATGCATTATAATTAACTTAGGTAGATTAGTACTTTATTGAACTCGTTGAGCTTTTACTCATGGTAAAAAAGAAGCTTTTTGTAAAGCCGATGACTCCTGCATGATAATTGTATACTTTGATTTATGTTTACGTCATTCGTATATAGATATTACTCGGTTGTTGATTTGATGCGAAAGATCAAGCTGTCAATAAATGTTTTATTTACTTCCATTAATTTTCAGAGAGATAATGCTAGTAGCTGATGCATTACGACTTGGTGGAGCTATTTTAATGAATCATCCCCAAATGCTTGGCCCTCAACTAGTCGGTCGACTTCTTCCAGAAATGGGATCGTATCCAAATGTGAAAAAACTTCTTGAGCAATGTGACACCGAGGGACTTAACCACTGTGCTTTGATGCCGGCTTCTCATTGCTTTCACACCCCAGGTGGACCTTTGAAGGTACTGTTCAAGAAGTGTAGAAACAAAGAAGCGATTGTTTTCTCAAAGTCTTTATTGTTCTGAAAAATGTATATTACGGGTAACCTTTTGTGAATCCATATAACGTACATACATACATGTACATGCGTACCAAACATTATTTTCGATGTTTTAGTATTCCCTCGAAGGTCATCAATTTGCAGTGTTTGGCTACCAACTAACTGCAGATTTTCGTTACATTGTCTCAATCTCAAACAAATTTGTGACCTGGGATTTGTCCACAAGTGACCTTTCACGTGAAGTCATCCCAAACATAGAAGGGATTTTACAAGGCCTAGTCATTTCTCCAGATAACAGATACTGCGCAGCTTTTTCTAATATTAACCAAACAGTACTTTTAAACATGCTGACCAACGAGTTTCAAATTTTTGAGAATTCTCTTGAAGACAATGAAAATATAACCGGATTGAGTTTGCTAAACACCCATCTCATCGTATTTGGCCATCACTCGTGGATTCTATATAAGTATGAATGAAACACGTTATGTACTTTGAATGTACACGGACTCACTTGTTTTCCCCATACCTATTTGGGTTTTGGACTATGAGCATTATATTTATATGTATATGGTACAAATGTATTCTAGCATAAATGGAGAAATTGAGGAAAGGAACACACACCCGCATGACCTGAAACCAATTCTTCAAATGAATTTTGACACCCTTCAAGACTACTCTGTTGTTCTATGGAGTGGCTCCTTAGATGATACCCGGATGCAATGGTTAAATTATGTGGAAGGGCAAGCAGCAACCCCTTTGGACTTTCATGGGTAAAAGAAAAACACATACTGTAAACTTTACATTTATCATTCTTTCATAAAACCTAAAAACCAACTAGACAGTCGTTTGGCCATAAAGTACGTATGTTATATTAGCTCAGTGAGTACAATTGCTGGTTTGTTTTAGCAATGCAATATAATATGAGATGTACAAGAAAAATTAAGGATGCAATGTATGTGTGTATGTAGAGCACTGGCTATAACAATCGATCGACAAAAGATGTACACGTTGATACCAAAACATGAGAACTGTCTTGTGGAACTAACTTTGTCAATATCTCCTTTGGAGTGGACTGTAACTCGGGTTTATGAGGGCAATAACGATCCTTTAATCCAACTCCTCTTCTCTCAAAATGAAAACTACATTGTAGGGACTTTTATGTTTGGGTTTAAGGTAAAGTGTAGATTTTTACTGAGTACAACCTGCATAGTACATCTAAGACGATTCCAAAAAATACAAAATGGTGATATGTAAATTCGTAGGTTTGGAATCTCGACTCTGGACGTATGGTTACATTGCTTTTACCTGAAGGAATCAGAAACATATCGACAAAACTACTGGAGTCCAACTCATGTGTTCTGTCCAGAGATGCTATTTATGCGGTTGCTGGTGTTAGGTACATACATTCATATCATTAAGCTTTGGCAATTTATAGTAGGCATAAACTGAAGATCATCATTGCTGATCTAATTTTATAGGAAAAATTTGTATGTATGGGATATGATTAATGGCGAATTGCTAAAAAATTTGGATGCCCATTTCGGACGAATTATCAAAATTCAAAGTCTAACAATCGGAAACTGGAACTCTGTGATAACCTCTTCAATCGATCGAACTGTGAAAGTTTGGAACATTAATAATATTTTTGAACAAGTTCATGTCATTGACCGCCATGAATTACAAGTGGAGTCTATCAGGTCTGTAAACCAATAATACTCATATATTGGTATTCTAAACTCGGTTATTCCTTTTATATGCGTACGTCTTGTTTCACTAGCATTTCACCGGATGTGTACATAGCTGCTACTGCAACAAGAAACTGTGTTGGGATATGGGATTTGCGGCTTGGGAAACTAATTGGTAAACTTGCAGATTCCCCATTAGGAGCTATTGTAACGCATGCCGTTATTACAAAAGATGGAAAGTTAGACATACTACAAAAAAAATTTCCATTACCCTTAGTTATTTTTATCCCGCATGCGCATAATACCAGATGATATGTAACCCTGCTTATAAACTTTAAGGTACATTGTGTCAGCGGAATCTGGATTCTTCCTGGTTTGGGGTAGAGAAGGGAAAGTAATTTTTAAAGACACTCAGGAAAGTATCAAGCAAATCTTTTTCATTGAGAAGGACACAGTTTGCATTGCTGTTTCGAAAATTGGAGGAGCAGAGTTGAGGTATGCATGTAAAAGATGTCTAACACCCTAATAATTCCAGATCCCAATCAATTCGCATGATTTAAAGAAAAACTTTAATTATTGTGCATCAGAGGGTTGGTTATTGCTCGATCAATGCCAAATGGGGACAAGCTGTATGAATTTGACTTCCCAATAAAGTCATACCGGGATGTAATACCGACCTCAGATGAAACGCTTCTTGTAGGCCCAGGCTTTGAAAAGCTAAAAGATACTCTGTTTATTTTCAATGCTAAAACGGGCCTTATGATGCACAAGATTGTATTGAAATATGTAAACTTCAAGGACTACTTGTCATTGATTCCTATGCCTAGAAAGTCAACGCAGGTAGTATCTTGAAAGCCTAGTCTAACCTTAGTTACGCTATATGTAGATACAATGGGGTGGTTTTATAATTTACTTTTTACAAAATAATAGGTAGCAATTATTGACTCTGATAAAGGAAACATTATTGACGTCCGATCCAAAAAGTTCATTCGTTCTGTACCCAAATGGGGTGGTCAGTGCACGAGAGACGGCAAACATGGTTTATATGCGCCTGGTCGCGGAGGTTTAGAATTGATTGAGTTAAAACATGGAAAGACAGTGCGAACCTTTATTCCAAAAGTAAGAAATTGTTTACGGTGATAGTTTTCACAAGCTTTTTGGAATATATCTGTAAAGGAATTTTACTTAAAATTCGTGTATGCGATTGCATTAGGTAGCGGAGGGCGTTTTTACAATAATTTGTATGTTCAACAAAACTAACGAGTATGTTCTATACTATCATGGAGGGAGAAGAACAATTCGCGTATGTACTAATCCAAAATTCATAATATTACATACGTATATTTTTGTTAATTTTACTTATTAGCACAAAAATTTATCGTTATCGGGTTGATTAAGGTGTTTCGCACTTCGGACGCTCGCATGATAGCCGATTACAGAGTTCCTGCAGAACTTTCTGCAATTGAAAGTACTTCAGATGGCAAAACCTTAGTGTTGGGTACAGTGGACGGTTGTGTAACCGTTCTTGTGATTGCAGATCCTGCAAAGTCTGAAATGAAAGAATATCTAAGACAGCTACCTTCAAGAAATGAAGAGGTATTATGCTACTTCTGTTATGCAGTTATTATCAATGAGCTGCTAATCGAATATCCATGCATGCGCATAATTCCCATTTACATTATTCATAATATCTAGGTATTATTATTTGTCTTCATAACTTTTGACTATTTTACAGAATGCTAAAAAGGAAGCCAGGAGGTATGGCCAGATATACTTTAAAACTGCTGCAAAAATGGTGGCATTGGCTCATCGCGCTCAGAACAAGAAGAATGATGATGAGGAAACGGATAGTGTTTACAAAACTGAAACAAATCAAGACTCGACGAAAGATCAACAAGCTCATTTAGAAAAGTCATTCACGACAGATTCCGAGTCTGGAATAACGATTAGCAGTGAACACACTTTGACAGAACAGAGGGTAAACCAAGGGAAGCAAGCTTAAAGATGTGGTTACGATTAGTATGTATATATACATTGCACTTTGTGTATGTATGAATATTGGATGAAATTGGGTATACATAATATTACCTCCGTAGGTGCTTCTAAATATACCAAGTTGCTTTAAAACTAAAACTAGTAACTATTGTCATAAAACGGGCGACATGCATACTATTACATACGCATTCACATAGAGTGAAACAAGTGCTGCAAAACGCAATAAATAAAAGTGTAGGAATCTTTGAAAATTATATTTTTTCAAACATATATAAGAAAAGAATGTTCTTAGCCAAATATGGAACGGGCGAAGAACATATTAAACTGTAATAACGGTTTCTAATATACTCCTTGTGGCTTGCATATTAGAAACACGTCATCGGTTTGCAACCCCTTTGTGAGTGATTATGAAGGATGAGGACAGTGTACAGACAAATCGTGTGATTTTAGTAACACAGACGTTCATTCATACTTACATAAGTATATTACTCAAAATTCTTCTTTTCCTATCATTTCTTGTCGCCCACAATCAGCGAAAAACGTACTAGAAGTAGGACAATATAGTGCCGATTGATTACAGAAAGTTTAAAGTATTTAAAAATGTCTAAATGAATTGCTGATGAAAGTTTTGTGATAAAATGGTGCAGGTTTAAGATAGTAACAAAAATCTATTTCCTGTAATTTAACCAATGTATATTATGTTATACATACAAGCGCACCTGTCCAAATCCAAATTTGTTCATCAATGGTAAAATCAAGGACTGAATAAACTTCTTGTTACAAAAACCCGCTACTGATCTTTTAGGTATCATTTATTCAAAAGATGCAATATGCTTGTGACCAAAAATTTATAATAGTATTTTCTCGGGAGTTTAATAAAATTATCGAGAATTCTAGTAGTAGCTCGCATTAACCGTAAGTAACCATTTAAATTGTTGTGTGTAGTTACAAGGTATGTATAAACACCAACACCGGATAACGGTATCACTATTAAATTGAACTTTGAAGTTAGTAATAAAAGATGTTTTATTAGTTATCCTGCTTCAGAATATACTCCAATTCTAAACATTTAAAACCCTTGACATAACGAACAAGATGTTACATATAAAAAACAGATTTTCTGTAATTTTCGAAAAGAGGTCATGTGCAAAATGTAATAACAAAGGTTGCTGCAACTTAAACAAATTCATTGTTGTAAAGAATAGCTTTAAACAATGTGTTGATTTGATACTTGAACTTGGCTTGCCTATATGAGTTTATGTACATGAGATTTTATGAACAAAGCAAAGTACATAAAATGAAAATCAACTCTCTCATCCTATTCACAAACACATACTTGAGTTCAGAACACTCCCCATCCCCATGTGTACATATATGCAACAGTTCTCAAATCAGTCACACAGAAGTATTCTCCCAGTTAAGAAGTCCAAAACCAAAAAGCTTACTTATTCTTTGAGTGTGGCCATATTACCTACATTTCACTGCTCCTGCTAGCCTCTTGTTTATTTACCCCTCTAGCAGGGCTTCGTTGATTGAACATCTCTAATTTATTGTCCAATTGATCCAATTTATTTTAATTAACTTAATTGTAAAATCTACGGGTTGTGTTCATTATAACTAGTAGTAAGAGAATATTATACAATATTTGAGTTTACCCATGCATGAATGCATTGATGATAATGCACTGTTACTGTTACTACTACTATTCCCAATTTTTCATGTGGAACGTGAGTGTTTTGTTCATGTTAAGTTTTACTATTTCCTCACCTCGTATCCCTAGATAAAGATAAGGAATTGTTGAAAAGTCAGTACCATAGATCAGAAGCGTCGCAGAACTCTTCTACACATATATGCTTTAACTTTCCTTTCCGTGTAGATCTCCGAGTTTACCAGTTTTCCTTTAGAAATGAAGTAAGGTGAAGTTTTGATACTGTTCAAATCGGTGTGTTTTGAAAACGTGATTGTGATTGATTATCATAATTATTCTCAACACTCAACACACAACCAAATCCATATAAGAAGCATTCTAGTGAACTGGGGCAGTATGATACGGAATAAAAGGAAAGGAGATACCTTAGGAAATGACCATGGGTTATCTCATGATAACAACGGAAACCTGACCAAAGAGCCTAAAAAGAAACAAACGCATGGAGCAAGTAGACCTCGTGCACAAAGTCAGCAACCCAAAACTGCAGTAGTAGTAACAACCACCTCAAATAGCAGTAGTAGCAATCGGGAAAGGGAAAAAACACAAAGGTGAATATACATTATTAAATTGTGTAAGATTAACTATAATGTGGTTTCTTAGCTCACCTTCTTATAATTTATAGTTAGACATGACCAATAACTATATTATGGTTAAATTTAATAACAGTGTAAATACGGCATTCACGACCCTAAGAAGCCTCATCCCTACAGAGCCAGTGGATAGAAAACTGTCCAAAATTGAGACGTTGAGATTAGCATCTTCATACATATCCCACCTATCACGTCACGTTCTTTTAGGTAAAAGAGTCCTTTCAATGTAATAATTTTTCAATTAAAAAACTTAAATTGTGATCAAAGAGTGCTAAAGTTGTTGGAACCAAATTATATTTACAGAAGAGTTTCCCAATGAAGGGAGTGACGACTCGACCGGAGGCGGAATGCAAGAGAGCTCAACTCACACAGCTACCAAAATCTGTACATTTTGCCTGTCTGATTCTAAGAAATCTGTAAGATTCCCCATTCGTTATGCATATACGCAAAATACCTTCAAACCAGATCTTGAAAAAATAATCTTTTAATTGCAGCATGGAAGATGTAGTAATACCCAGACTGCATCCAATACTTGGTACTTTCTTCAAGATCATCATCAGAGTCAGCCTCCAAACCTTTGTGGGATTCAGCATGAGCTTCATAATCACGGAAGAAATGATATTGCTGGAATTAACACATATTTTTAAGATTTAACTTTTATTTGATACGCTGTACAATTGCAAATAAATCATGAATTTTTAAAAAGTACATAAACTCGATATTTGAATATTTGTACATAATAAAATCAATCATTAAATAAAATACCATGTTTAGATACCCAACTCCATTTAATCTAAACTGGCAGCGTCCATCTCCTTCTTCGCTTTCTCCACAGCATCCGCCTGAATCTTTTCCAATTTCTCCATTGTAAATGACTTCAAAGGTAGGAGTTTGGGCTTACAAAGGACAAACGTAAGAGTGTCTTCACAATGCAAATAACCCTTCCTCGGCAAAATTTCTCTAATTGATTGCTTTGTGGGTTGGGTCATACTCGAGCTGGATGCTGATGGGGGATGCTGAGATGCAAACTTTCCAGTTGACATGATTTATATCTTTTTATCAAATCTAAAGTTAACAAAAACAATCATACCTATTAAGCCACTAAGCTCTCCATAAAAGAGATTGCAATACTTAAATTATACTTAATTAATATTTAGACCCGCTTTCTACCCAATATAAATTTTTTGCATAGAAATAAACTCTAAATAATCCAATATATCACTGCTAACTAATATATAAAATACCAACCTAAATCACAAATAGCGCTGTGGAATCCCTACTCATCAGGTTTACTTTCTCCCAGCCACAGCCACCTTCATCGGTTTTGTTGTGCCTTTCCTGCTTTCACAACAAAATCCGTCGTCAAGAACTGCTTTCTCCTCAATGCATTTATGCATATCTTTCAGTTTCAATGTGTATTTCAATACATACAAATAAACTTGTACAAGTACAAGTCTGCTTTGCTTATGAAGCTTTAGATGGGAGGAATTGAATGGTGCTCTATGGTGTATAGTTTACCGTCTCATAACACCCCAAAACTAGGGCGCCATACAAACCAAGCGGGTCTACAGGTAACGGTCAATGCTAAATGGAATGTAAACAGCAACAAAATCAGAGTCTTTCCGATTCATCTCCTGCTATGTTGCTGGGCTGGCTCTGGAAGCTCCATTCAAGATTTGGATAAATATTTTGGATAAAAAATCAGATAACCACAACAGGTTTTTTAGCAACTTCTTTTGTTATCTTTGGTGGATTTTTTAGGGTTTGTTCTTGTGCTCGGTGTGTTTTCCATACGAGAAGGACTGTGTGAAGGTGTTATTTAATAATAAATGTTGATTCGGGAGTTATAACGAAAATGTTGAGAAATAACATAACAAGATCAACGAGTCTGAGGGAGCCGTACAGAGCAACAAAGTTGGTAAGTAAAAATTAATTTGAAGAAACCATTAAAAGATTTGTATTTATTTGGTAGTGTAAGAGTAAATTGTTTGATGAATCTAACTAATGTTGGGCGTTGAATAAATTGCAGTGGCTGGAAGCAGTAGCGATTTTTCGGAAGGGAGTGCCATTGGGGAAGCGAAGAATTTATTGGAAAACTTATGACGACTGTTTTGTGGCTCAAGATGCGATTGGATGGTTTCACAGACAACTGCAACAGCATTTTGATCCAGACATCTCAAGAAAGCAGGCGTTGCAGTTGCTTCAAAAATTTTACAAGAGTGGAATATTTGTGCCAGTGTCCACCCGTTCTTCATTTGCGGATGGAGCTGGAGAAATGATAAGTTCTCCGGTGATGAAAGAGACTGACTTTAAAGACAATGGGGCTTTGTACAGGTTAGTTGTATACTAGGGTTCTTAAATGATCAATACCTCGGTTTATGATGTCAATGAAATTGGATGCTTTCTTGATGTTCTGTAAGTTGATATTGTTTATATAGCGGACGTAGGCTAAGCAATGGGCCTTTGTACAGGTTAGTTGTATACTAGGGTTCTTAAATGATATTTCAGGATGCTTAGTTAAAAGTTAATCAAGCTTGTAATAAATATGTGATTGTATTTGCAGGCTGTCTGGATATACATCAGATAACAATGATACATTGAAATATGCCAAAACCAAGAAATCACCTGCATCTAGGTCTATGCGTTCGCAGGCGTCCAGGGAGAAACTACCGTCAGTTTCTCAGTTGAAGTATAATGTGGTCATACATCCGTTGTCTTTAGAACAAATTCATGTTATCTGGAGAGATGTATTTATTCACAGGTTAGCAAAGCATGGTTGATAATTGATAATGTTTTAAAGTGCAAGAGAAAACGTTCGATGTTATCTTTATCACGTCAGGTATTCATATTTGTATTTATGTTCCCAATTTAGATTCGTCCAGATAGTTGGGTGTGAGGCTTTTCAAGCATTTACAAATGTGGAGATAAGGGGCGAGAACGTTAGACATAATTTAACTCGTACAGAGAATTTTGGGGTTGTTTTAGTCCCCAACCCAGCTGAAAATGTTCCTACATGGCTTGTGACAGCTATGAAGACTCTGGCTAGTTGTAAGTAATACTGTCGACTGTGATGTTTTTACATTTAAAATCATTGATTGAGTTCAATAAATTACAATGTTGATGTCTTAATTTCAGGGCCTAATTCGCGCACAACAACAGATCAGCCACTGTGTCACGTTAACTACCCCGGTTTTGAGAACGACGTTTTTAAGTTAATCACTGATTACTTTACCTCATACAATGGAAGTCCTCTACTTACTTTTGAGCTTTATGATGCCTTCATAACTACTTTCATCAGAGCAGAGTTGTTTGATTTCAACGCAAGGTTGTATTCGTCCAAAACAACATCAGCATCTCGTTCCAGACTTTGTCATCAGTTAAAT